>JAKRZT010007515.1:0-49844 GCA_029582215.1 Solanum sparsipilum
ATATTATATTTCAATTTGAATATAAAAGGAGAAATGACTATCTCCGGGAGTTAATTAATTCAAAACCAAAATCAAATATAATGTTAATCAACATAATAACATACAAAATAAATAGGGAAAGGGAGAAAGTTTGAATTTGGGCCTTTTTTGGGCCAAATTCGCTTCTATTTTGGGGGGTTTAACCCAATTCCCCTTTTTGTATACACTTGTTGTATATCAGTCTATATCAGATGTATACATCACATTTTTCTGCTTTTCGAGACCTGTTTCAGCTTCCAATTTCTTCGGACATAGATGAGGCGGACTCAAAGACGGACGTCAACTCGAAGAAACACAAGGAATGAGTCCAAAGTGAACTCAGATTGATATCACATGTAAAAAGAACAAATGAAAAATAAATTAGCATTTTGCGGAGGGAAATAATAAGAAGATGATGATGTTATTAACAATTAAATCTTTTAAAGAAAAAAAAATGTAGTAGGCTTAATAATAATGAAAACAACTCAATAAATTAACATTTCTAGAAAAACTAAGCGTGTGAGCAAATTGACATTGAGCATTTGTTAGCTTGAAAAAAAAAAGTAATAACATTTAATTCAATGAACAGATCAATATATATATATGCATGCATAAATTTAAAGGATGAGACTTAGATATAGAGTTAAGTAAACAAAATCCCAACATCAAATTCATACATACTAGATTCAAGTATCAAAATATCCTATCAAATATATTGCTAACCAACAATAAACCGACGATTTAACGAATTTATCATTTCTTCACAAGTGATAAAATCAAATCAAAACACCATACTTCAAGCGTACAATAAGCACATGCATCCATGTTAATGATCCTAATCCCCAAATTATGCTTCCCACGGAAGACCAAATAACAAGGAGTTGACAAGATTTATTAATCCTTAATTACTAATGTGTATGAATTAAGTGCGGGAATACAATGACAGGTAAGGTGAAAATTCAAGAGGAGAACACATTCATCAAGAGAAAATCTAATCACTTTAACGCTAGGATCTTGACAAACTAACAAGTCCTATCCAAGTCTAACAACAAAACTCGAGAAGAAAGCCGAACATAATACTAAGATAAAATGAGCATGCGAGAGGAATCAGATTTACAAGATAGGGTCATGTCGAAGTCATGAAGCTAACAAAAGAATACAACATCAACCTAATACAAGTAATTACTTGATATGAATCGATAAATACTTACTCTAATAAAGAGAAACATATTGATAGGAGTAATGAATTCACGAGAGAGTTGAACTTAAACCTGTGACAGCTAACTTGGACAAATAAAATAGAATAACATATGATTCTTATACCTAACCAGCAAAAGACCAAAAAAGAAAGAAAAAAAAAGAAGGGGAATACTTGCTAACATGCTCAAAACTATTCTATGCCAACTTAATTCTGGGAAAAGGCAGCAAAGAGACATATTATTGAAGACATAAATCGGAATAGTTAGAACATTATAATTCATAAGGTATATTAAGGCTAGCTCGAACAAACAACTTCAAAAGATTGAGACATGCCAAGATTCAAAATATGAGATGCGCTCATTAACAAGAAACAAGTGCTAGCTAAATAGCGACGTTTATCAACACCAACGGAAGACAAATAGATATCCAAGTTTAAACTCAACTTGCCCAATGGAGCACATCCACCATCAGAAGGAAAACAAAACAAGACTATACTAATTATTCCCCAAACAAAACAAATCAAGTTAGAGCATCTCAACAATTACTAATACTAGCAAAGATTTAACCATAGCGATAATGACTCACATCAACAAGTTTTCACTAGAAAATATAAACTAAAAGAGAACTTATAAAGGGAAAGAATTTACCTCTCCCGGAGCAGCGACTAAGACAGAGAGCAACGACTTTCCACGACTCTTCTAGCACACTAGTTTAGACTCGAGCATCAAACCAAAAATAAATAAATTAATCCGAGCAACACCGAAATAGTGACCTTCTTAGGATTCGGAAATTATATATTGGAAAGAGAGAATTCTTCTCAGCTAATAGACTATCCAAAAAGAAAATCCAGATCCGTTTCGGTGAGAGGGGACGAGAGTTTATATAGGGAAAAATGGAATTAAAACTAAATCCTTTCTAAGCAATTTTCAAATATTCATAAAATATACTAATTATATATAAAATAATAATATATATATATATATATATATATATATATATTATTTAAAAATTATAAAAAGTGACAAAACTATTTAAAATAACTTGGAAAATATTTTGAATTTTTTAAAGTCAATTATTTCAAATAGTTTGAAATTTAAGAAGCTCGATGATTAATATATATTGTAAATGGTCAAAATTGGGTGTCAACAATTGTCCCTCATTTGACTCGGATTGATGAAAGAAATTCGAGGCAAATGAAAGTGACGAATCCAATTTTGAACGACCACTTCTTCATCTCTCAGAAAAGGAACTTTGGTGTGGACTTTAGGAATTATGGCCGAAACCCGGAAATGAGTTTCCTACATATCTTAGGATATATGATAATTCAGGCCACCTGTAGTTCGATACGCTTGACTTAGCGCATGATTTTGAAAGAATTCAAAAGTCATCCTCATATCAAATTATAAGGCACCAGAATGCTCGGGAACATGATTTGAGAGAGAATGTTGTAATACAATCGAGTTTTCAATATTGAGCCGGCCCACATATCCTTAGACATTAGGAATCAGGCTGTTTGTAGTTCAAGTCGATCGGTTGAAAAGGAAACGTCTTATGCTGAGATAACCTTTGATTGGGAAGAGCGACAAATAAGTCGAATATGAAAATGACGCTTGCAACCTCTTAGCCATGAATGTGGTGCACTTCACACCAATAAGTAAGAACTTACACGGACATAATTTCCTAAACTCTGGGTGTATTGTCACTCGGATTGGAAAGTGCTCTCGGTGAAAACCAAAATTTTTGGATGTGAAACTGAAATCGATAAACCTGAAGAAAAACCCACATGCCTTCTAGTAGGGGTGTGGTTTGATTGTGGTGTATCCCTACTCAGCTCGCGTCATACAAGTTTGACACTCCTATTCGGACTATGTCCCAGTTCGCTGCTAAGAAAAAGTTCCACGTTGTGCTGCATCATTTTGATGTCGTCTGCACCTGTGGTTTATTTTTAGAATTCATACTTTTGGATGCTCTAGACAAAGACTGAGATAAAACTCATTAGCATAAAATATAATTCAAATGGAGAGATAATGTCTTTCACCATGTATACACTCAATTGCTCTCTTTGAACATTTGACGTCATCTTCTTCCAATTTGACGTAAAGCAAATAAAGTTCGTATCTTATTTTTGCAATATAATTCTTCAATGGGCTCCTATTTTGATATGAAGTAATAAGAAAAAGACTGATGTAATATGTTGATGGCTCTCTTAATGACGTTCTTGCAAATAAAAATAATGATGATGATTCTTTAATAGTAAGATGACAATAATCCAATGGTAGGATGATAATGATCCATTGGTAGGATAATGTTGCTACATGATATGATAAAGATTATGCTCCATTAATAGGATGATGATGTTGATGCTCCATTGATGAGATAATTATTCCTCATTGATAGAATGATGATGATGATATGATAAGGATGCTCCATCGGTAGGATGATGATGATTCTTAATCGTTAGGATGATGATGTTAATGCTCTATTGGTAGGATAATGATTCTTCATTGATAGGATGATCATAATGATAGGATGATGATGCTACTCCATCGATAGGATTATGATGATGTTGTCACTCCAACGATAGGATGATGATGATGATGCTACTCCATAGATAGAATGATGATGTTGATGCTTCATTGGTAGGATAATGATGATCCATTGGTAGGATAATGATAATGAAGATCCGTTGGTAGAATGATGTTGATCCTTTGATAAGATGATGTTGAAGATCCATTGGTAGGATAACGTTAATGAAGATCTATCGGTAGGATGATGTTGATCCTTTGATAGGATGATGTTGATGATCTATTGGTAGAATAATGTTGATCCATTGATAAGATAACGTTGATGAACCATTGATATGATAATGATAATGAAGATGATAAAGATCTGTCGGTAGGAGTATGATGATCCATTGGCATGATAGTGACTACGATCCATTTGTAGGATAATGTTGATGAAGATTCATTGGTAGGATGATGATATTAAAGATCTATCCATTGGAAGGATGATGTTGATAAATATGCGTCGGTAGGACGATGATGATCTATAGATAGGATAGTGAACATCCATTGGCAGGATGATGAAAATCGGGCCATCTGCTTTGCCTTCGAACATTTGTATGTTCGCTTGTCTTATTGGGAATTCGAGAGAAGATAATGTTACTCATATTCCCAATTACTTCTTTTGGAATCGGAAGCATTAAACCATTTCGTATATCCACAAAAAAATTGTTAGTTTTAAGTAAGCTGATCTGTGTTGACTTATTCAATCGCTTGCTCCTTGTCTTTTTATTTTCAGTTGATCGCTTTGATTTCTTGCTTCTCGATAGACAAAGACAAAACATTTTATGCAAAATATTGAAACACAAAAGAAATTTTTTAAGGAAAATAGATTTTCAGAAAGTAAAATTTGGAAATGGTCGCTGCCAAGTGTCATGTCACGTCAAACTTAGCGAATGTCTTTGAAGTAGATGCCTTGAGGTTTATTTGGTCATTTGCAGGGAAGTATTTGAAGTTTTTCTATACTGCTGATGAACCCTGTTTAAATTTTTGAGGTTATCCTCAAAAATTTCTTTCCTTGTTAACTGTTTTGGCGTATCTTGAACTGTTGATGAACCAAATATGGAATTGTTGAGATCTTCTCGAAAATTTTGTTCCAGTTACAACTTTCAAGCTACTTTAATTTTGACTTGTTGGAGAGATATTCCTCTTGAGAATTTTTAGTTCCCTCTAAAAAATTATGTCTCAGTTTTTATTGTTAAGAAAAATAGAAATCTTATGGGAGATATGACCGAGTCATTGTGGCGCCTACGTATCCCATTGAGGCAGGAATCAGATCAAACGTAGTTCCCCCCTCAAAGATTTACAAAAATAGAAAAAATTAAACAAGGAACCGACCGAGGCTGACATAGGCCGCCTACGTATCTCATTTTTGAGAATTCAGGTCGAACCTAGTTCAAATACAAATGGATAAATTCCAAGCATAAACTATTACAAGAAAATAAAGGCGATTACATGGAAAATATAGAAGTGGAGTCCTCAAACATGGTCTCTTTTGACAGAATTTGAGTAGATTGATGACTTGTGAGATCCAATGTTCATGCTCAACTATGTAATGTCATCAAAGAAATGTATCGACGTGTTCTTTAAACAAACTGTTGAGTTCTGTTTCATATACTTTTGTTAGATAGACACCAATTTTGATTTATTTGACGCATTTATCAATTTCATGATTCGCTATTCTGGTCTCTTCTGAGTTTGGCTTATCGTGACTTTCGAACTGTCTGAATTCCTCAACCAGGTGTTTGGGTATCATGATTTTCTCATTGTAGTCCTTAAGTTTGTCCGCATCGACCTCATCTTGTTTATTCAGCTTGTGACATGACATGATATTGACAGATTTGAAAATATTTTCACTGAAATCATAGGCAGATACTGTTAGATAGCAAATATAAGGCAAGTAAAACATATATTCACAATACAAGAGGCATTCACTTGAAATAAGAAAATAAGAACTTTGGTCATGACGATAAATCATTTTAGTTTTTTCAAAATATTAGGAGGGAGATTAAAATATAGTGAGGCAAAAATAGAGTAAAAGATGGGTCTCGAGCCTCATTTGGGACACCACCAATTTTAGAAATAACATAGAAAATTGTCTATGTCTACCAAGACAGTCGAGGAATCAAGAGCGAAGCGGATGTCCAATTAGGCTTTTGCTTCTTTGACTCGATGTCTAGTGTGACTGATGTCTCGATTATCTCTTCAAGCACAATATGACCTTCTTTGAACAAATTTTCGATTCCTCCCCCAAACCATTTTGCATAAGAAAAGACTGATATAAGTGAGACAATGATTTTGGAAAATCTTGATCGATCTTCTGCCTGTTTTGACCCTCCTTCGGCACTAAAGCAAAAACTTCATGAGGTGCCGTGATCACAAATTTGGACTTCTCTCTTTCGGTTTGAAAGGTTACAACTTTTTCAAGCTTTTCAAGGTTGACTGAGATTTCTCCACATTCGAATCTTCTTCAACTTCAATCATATTAATAGTCACCCCTCCATGTTTCGGCATGGGGTTACTATTGACATTAGGAGTGGCAGTCTGAAGAGTGACGACCTTTTGATTTATCAAGTGTTGAATTTTATGTTTCATGTTAATACAATCCTCAGTAATAAGCCCTGCACCTCCTGAATGGTAAGCACAGTGAAGATCGGGTCTATAAAGCTTGGAGTTGACATTGATATTTTTCGGATCAATTGTCTGTATTAGGCCACATGAATTCAATCTCTCAAAAAGTTGTGTTCGGCTCTCAACCAAAGGAGTAAAGACTCTAGAAGGTTTCTTCTCAAGATTTCGGCGAGGTGGACTGTAATTATTTTGTGGATGTGGAGGCACTTGACGGTAGCTTGGAGGATTTTGATGATTTGGTGCTGACGTTTGGAAATTTGGGTATTGCGGAGCACGGTAGCTAGAAAGGGTACTTTGGTAGTATGGAGGTGTATTTTGGTAACTTGTTTGAATAATTGAGCAATTAACTAATGGAGCTTGATAATATGAATGAGTATTTTGGTAATGTGGAGGTGGAGTTTGGTAAACATGAGGTGGAATTTGTTAATCTGATTGGGTATAACAAGTAGGCTATGAATTTTGTGGAGCTTGAGGATAACCTTTATAGGGTGAGAATCTTCTGAAATGTCATTTTCCATCAGATGCGTAGGAAATGGAAGACACATTATCTCTCTTCTTTTTCAACAATTCTGAAGATTCCGTAGGGGCGGCAACACGAGGAGTTTTTTCGATTTTAAGACCATCTTCGATAGCCTCACCTATTTTGACTATCTCTACAAATTTTGCTCCAATGAGCAACATTATCCTGTCATAATACTCTGGCTTTTGAATGAGTATGAACACTTCAACGATCTCCTTCTCAGACATGGGAAGTCGAACCCAGCTTTCCTCCACCTCTACGCATATTCACGATAGATTTTAGTGGATTTCTTCTTAATTATCTCCAAAGAATAGCGATCAGAAACTATCTCCACATTGTAGGTAAACCATTAAACGGAATCTTTAGCTAGTGCATTCCAGCTAGACCACTGTTTTATCTCATGGGAGCTAAACCATTCCAACGCTTCCCCATTCAAACTTCAGCTAAAAGGCCGTATTAATAAAGCTTCATTTCTTCCAATTCTTACGTGTTGGTCACAGTAGGCCCTCAGGTGCGCCAATGGGTTTCTTGTTCCTCCGAAAGTGTCATATTTTGGCACTTTAAACCCTTCCGGGAGGTCTAGATTTGGTTGGAAGCACATACACTCATAACTCAACCCATCGACTTCAGGAATACAGTGCAGCTCCTTCATGGCTTTCCTGATATCTTCGTTTATATTTAGCTTGGCTGCTTCTTCCTTTGACATCCATTCTCTCTCTTGTTCCTCATAGTGATCAAGTTCGGAACAGTTGGCATAAGGTTCATTTGTAATTGGAATTTGGAAAGTAGTCTTTTGAGGCAATTGTAGAGCAATGGAGGGATTCTGGGTATTTTGAGTGACTTGGTAATTTTGGGGGAAAATCTGGGGGTTTGTATGTTGATTTTGGTGAGGGAGGAAGGTTTACAGATTGTTGACATTTTGATTTTGAGGGGGATGGCAAGCTTGATAGTTGGTATTCAGGTTTTGAAGAGGATGCAGTGCTTGGTATGAAGTGCTGACGTTATGAAGATATGAGGGTGTTAAGTTGATGGTGGAGGGATTTTGAGTAGGGTTGGAGGGTGGGTTATTCAGGACATGTTCCGAGTTTGAATTCATAGGGGAAAAGTGGAGTGGAGGCCTTCCCTCGCCCGAAGGATTGATAATGAAGACTGAATTCCGTAAATCTTGGTTCCTCTGCATTTCAACATTTAATTCTGCAATCAGTTACAACAATTGTATAATCAACTCATTTTGTTTAGTTGTCTGAACTACGACAACCTTAGTCAGGCCAACCTTGTCTTTGTTGTCACCCATTTATGCTTTTCCTTTTAGTAGATTGTGGTTAGGGAAGGAATCTTTAGGGGCTTTGAATCTTGTAAAGGAAGGGTGTTCAACAAGCTTATCAGCACAGATTAATTCTAAGTACCTGGAAGAAGAAAAATAACTCAAAAGGTAAACGTGGTAGTGCTTGAAGGTGACAAACATTACAAGATATCACACATTGGTACAGACAAACAAGAGTTGCTTCATTCAAAAGAGAAACTAGCCCATATATTTAGAGAAAAGACTAAATAGACAGGAATTTGTCTATTTGATTTTGAGCCTAGTGAATTGGAAATGTCGACTTGAGTTTAGACAAGTCGATTATATTATCGTACTTTTGATTTTTGATTGAGATGTAACACTAATTTCTTTTGTAATAGTTTGAAAAGATAAAATTTCAAAAAAAAAATGGGGACCGAGCCTTGGAAGGCTGCCTACATATCTCACGAGGGAGAATTCAGGTCCCACGTAGTTCGACTCTTGAATCTCTTTTGATTTTGATGGAGAATCGACCTTTTTCTTAGATGAGAGAGTAATATTTAAAAGTGAAATTCAGGTTTTTTTGAGAAACTAAAGACTCGAGAAGTATTTGGACGCACTTTGATAGTGACTTGATAGTCATGCTTAAAGGGTTCTAGAAAACCTCTAAGAAAAGTAGGCTAGAACATCTTCAAATAAAACAATATAATCGCACAAACAGTTATAACACATAAACAGTTATTGCGCGTTCTAAACAGATATGTGACCCTTTTGTGCCAAGGGTAGACTTAACGATTTGAAGGATGTATAACGTCATTTGAAACATTCCATTGTCCCAAAACCCAAATTTATACAAACTTATGAACAAAATGAATGGGGATACATAATAGGAGAAATTGAATACAAAATAATCAGTTCTACGCAGGGGTATAATCTCCTAAACTAAGCTTCTATGAGATGATCCTTCGTTCATTTATTTTTTGTATCCTCCAGATGTCCGATCTATTGTTTGCAATGATAACTTGCTCCTTATCGATTAGAATAAAGATATAATCTAGCTCTCTAACCCTTTAACCCAAAAGACAATGTTTTGACAAATAACGTATACATCCTTCAAATTTAACACATAAGTATGAACGTCCGTTTGGGGCGTGGGCCGTTTTGGACTCAAGGTGGTCTTTCTAATGGGTCCAACACGCCTTGTGTGTTGGGTCAACTTAGTTAAAAATGTGCTAAATTTGGGATTTTGTTTCGTTCTACACTAGTTGACTAAGAGTGGTTTTTGAAAGACCTGGAACCCAAGTTGACAACTTAGGCTGGAACCCACGACAACCATTGGACGCATGACGTACGAACAAATTGTCGATCATTCCAAAAAAGAGTCAAGGATAAAAAGTCCGATTGCGATTATGCAGAAACCGTTCTTAATATACTATACATACAAAAAGTGCCATGAATGCAATGATAGTTATAAAAAATTTAAACTCATTAAGCACAGATAAATAATTAAATAATAGTAATTAGTCAAATACTATAATCTTGTGGTTAGAAATTAGTTAATTCCAACAGAGTCGTCATTTTTGTTTTACTTGAAAAATAAATATAAAAGAAAAGTGACTAAGTTTTCAAAAAATCGATTAAACTTATGATTTAAGAGAAATCGAATTTCCAAAAAAAAACAGAGCTACCACTTAATTTTTAGTAAAAATCAAGAAAAACGTAAGGTTTTCAAAAGACTTAAACAGATAAAATCAATTGAGAATAAAAAGGGTTCGAAGTTCTATGTATATTCCGAGAAGGTGTTAGGCCCTCGAAATTCCCGCTAACTTGCAGTTGACCGACGATTTGACTAAAACGACTTTGACTAATTTTGAGAAAATATTAATTAAGTAATAAAGTTCATTTATATATGTATTATTATTATTTTTACTATTAAGGGGAAACTAAGAAGGGACATTCTAAGTGGAATAACTCAAGTTGCAAGACAAATAATAAAAAATAAAGCTAAGTATAACATACATATATATATATATATATATATATTATTTCAATTTGAATATAAAAGGAGAAATGACTATCTCCGGGAGTTAATTACGTCAAAACCAAAATCAAATATAATTTTAGTCAATGTAATAACAAATAAATAAATAGGGAAAGGGAGAAAATTTGAATTTGGGCCTTTCTTGGGCCAAATTCGCTGCTATTTTTGGGGGTTCAACCCAATTCTCATTTTTGTATACACTTGTTGTATATCAGTGTATATAGAATATATACAACCCATTTTTCTGCTTTTCGAGACCTGTTTCAGCTTCCAATTTTTTCGGACATAGATGAGGCTGATTCAAAGACGTACTTCAACTCGAAGAAATGCAAGCAATGAGTCCAAAGTGAACTCAGATTGATATCACATGTAAAAAGAACAAATGAAAAATAAATTAGCATTTTGCGGAGGGAAAGAATAAGAAGATGATGCAGTTATTAACAATTAAATCTTTTAATGAAAAAAAATGTAGTAGGCTTAATAATAATGAAAACAACTCAATAAATTAACATTTCTAAAAAAAATTAAGTGTGTGAGCAAATTGGCATTTGATCATTTGTTAGCTTGAAAAAATAAAAAAGTAATAACATTTAATTTAATGAACAGATCAAAATATATATATATATATATATATATATATATGTATGTGTGTATGCATAAATTTAAAGTACGAGACTTAGATATAGAGTAAGGAAACAAAATCCCAACATCGAATTCATACATACTAGATTCAAGTATTAGAATATCCTATCAAATATATTGCTAAACAACAATAAACCGACGATTTAACTAATTTATCATCTAATCCCCAACTTATGCTTCCCCCGAAAGACCAAATAACAAGGAGTTGACAAGATTTATTAATCCTTAATTACTGATGTGTATGAATTAAGTGCAAGAATACAATGACAAGTAAGGTGAAAATTCAAGAGGAGAACACCTTCAACAGGAAAAAATCTAATCAGTTTAACACTAGGATCTGGACAAACTAACAAGTCCTATCCAAGTCTAACAACAAAACTCGAGAAGAAAGCCGAACATAATACTACGATAAAATGAGCATGCAAGAGGAATCAGATTCACAAGATAGAGTCATGTCGAAGTCGTGAAACTAACAAAACCATATGGCATCAACTTAATACAAGTAATTACTTGATTTGAATAGATATATGCTTACTCTAATAAAAGGAAACATATTGATAGTAGTAACGAATTCACGAGAGAGTTGAACTTAAACTTGTGATAGCTAACTTGGACAAATAAAATAGAATAACATATGATTCTTAGACCTAGCCAACAACAGACCAAAAAAAAAAGAAAAAAAAAAGAAAGGGAAACAAAACAAGACTATACTAATTATTCCCCAAACAAAACAAATCAACTTAGAGCATCTCAACAATTACTAATACTAGTAAAGATTTAACTATAGCGATAATGACTCACATCAACAAGATTTCACTAGAAAATATAAACTAAAAGAGAACTTATAAATTGAAAGAATTTACCTCTTCCGGAGCAGCGACTGAGATAGAGAGCAACGACTTTCCACGACTCTTCTAGCACACTAGTTTAGACTCGAGCAGCAAACCAAAAATAAATAAATAAATCCAAGCAACATCGAAACAGTGACCTTCTTAGGATTAGAAAATTATATATTGGTAAGAGAGAATTCTTCTTAGCTAATAGACTATCCAAAAATATCCAGATCCCTTTCCGTGAGAGGGGACGAGAGATCATATAAGGGAAGAATGGAATTGAAAAGGGGACCAAATGGGTGGATTTTAGGGGAATTCAAAATTCGAATTCCTCTGAAAGGATAAGTTTGAACGTATGTCAATAGTACAGTTCTTCAACGAAAAATGAAGATAGACGTTCGATTATGAGTGAAGGATGATTGAGGCCCAAGATCGAAACACTTGGAAAATTCAAGTACAAGCGGATAAGGGAGAGATAAGAGTAGGCTCTGGTCACGATTGGATTGGTCTGGGCTCGCGTCTGGTTCTAGTTCGCGGGTTGCTGGTTTCGATTTCACTGGGTCGGGATGCTGTGGAGAAGAAGAATGCGTATAGGGTGGAGTCGGGTATTGTACGTTGTACGGTTGTATGTAATGTATTATTGGAGTGGGTTGAAGGAGTGTTGTGAGTTGTTGATTGAAGAGATAAAATTGGGCAAAGAATGTGAAATTAGGTGGGTTGGAAATATTGCGCCTGGTTTAAATAGGCCGAAAATGGGTTTAAGATGAGGTCAAAGATGAGTTAGATCTTGGAATTTAATAAATAACCAAATTTAGTTAAATTAGCAAATTCGGCTAAAACCTAAATAAGACGAATTAATATTAATCAATTAATGAGCTTCTTATTCTTAAGAAAATAAAATAATTAACTTAATTATAAACTAATTAATTTGAAAAATATAAACTATTATATAACTAAACTAATTAACCAATTATTCAAGTAAAACTTTCTAAGCAATTTTCAAATATTCATAAAATATACTAATTATATACAAAATTACATAAAACATATATATTATTGAAAAATTATAAAAATTGATAAAACTATTTAAAATAACTTGGAAAATATTTGAATTTTATAAAGTAAATTATTTCAAATCATCTGGAATTTAAGAAGCTCAATGATTAATAAATATTGTGGATGGTCAAAATTGGGTGTCAACAACTGTCCTTCGTTTGACTTGGATTGATGAAAGAAATCCGAGGCGAATGAAATTGACGAATCCAAGTTTGAACGACCACTTCTTCATCTCTCAAAAAAGGAACTTTGGTATGAATTTTAGGAATTATGGTCGAAACCCAGAAACGGGTTTCCTACATATCTCAGGCTATATGAGAATTCAGGCAACTTGTAGTTCGATACACTTGATTTAGCGCACGATTTTGAAAGAATTCAAAGTCATCCTGATATCCAATTATGAAGGCTCCAGAATGCTCGGGAACATGATTTGAGAGAGAATATTGGAATACAACCGAGCTTTTAACATTGATCCCGCATACATATCCTTAGACTTTAGGAATCAGGATGCTTGTAGTTAAACTTGATCGGTTGAAAAGAAAACCTCTTATGCTAAGATAACATTCGATTGGGAAGACCGACAAATAAGTCGAATATGAAAATGAGGCTTGCAACCTCTTAGCCATGAATGTGGTGAACTTCACACCCATAAGTAAGAACTTACATTGGCATAATTTCAAAAACTCTAGGTGTATTGTCCATCCGATTGGAAAGTTACTACCGGTGAAAACCAAAATTTTCGGATGCGAAACTGAAATTGATAAACCTGAAGAAAAACCCACATCCCTTCTAGTAGGGGTGTGGTTTGATTATGGTGGAAGTCGCTCCTCAGCTCGTGTCTTAATAGTTTGTCACTCCTCTTCGGACTATGTCCCAGTTCACTGCTAAGAAAAAGTTCCACGTTATGCTGCATCCTTTTGATGTTGTCCGCACCTGTGGTTTATTTTGAGAATTCATCATTTTGGATGCTCTCGACAAAGACTGAGATAAAACTCATTAGCATAAAATATAATTCAAATGGAGAGTTAGTGTCTTTCACCATGCATACATTTAATTTCTCTCTTTGAACATTTGACGTCATCTTCTTCTAATTTGACGTAAAGCAAATAAAGCTCGTATCTTATATTTGCAATATAATTTTTCAATGAGCTCATCTTTTGATATGAAGTAATAAGAAATAGACTGATGTAATATGTTGATTGCACTCTTGATGACGTTCTTGCAAATAAAAATAACGATGATGATTTTTTAATAGTAAGATGACGATAATCTATTGGTAGGATGATGATGATCCATCGGTAGGATAATGTTGCTACACGATTGGATGATGATGCTCCATCAATACGATGATGATGTTGATGCTCCATTGATGAGATAGTGATTCCTCATTGATAGAATGAAGATGATGATATGATGAGGATGCTTCATCGATAGGATGATGATGTTGATGCTTCATTGGTTGGATAATAATTATTTATTGATAGGATGATCATAATAATAGTATGATGATGATGTTGTCACTCCAATAATAAGATGATGTTACTCTATCGATAGAATGATGATGTTGATGCTACATTGGTAGGATAATGATAATGCAGATCCGTCGGTAGGATGATGTTATCCTGTGATAGGATGTTATTGATGATCTATTGGTAGGACAATGTTGATCCATTGGTACGATAACGTTAATGAAGATTCGTCGGTAGGATGATGTTGATCCTTTGATAGGATGATATTGATGAACCATTGGTAGGATAATGTTGATCCATTGGTAGGAAAACGTTGATGAACCATTGGTGGGATAATGTCGATTCACTTTAAAGATAATGAAAATGATCCATTGGTAGAATAATGTTGATCCATTGGTATGATAATGATAATAAAGATAATAAAGATCTGTAGGTAGGAGGATGAGATCCATTGGTATGATAGTGACTACGATCCATTGGTAGGATAATGTTGATGAAGATCCATTGGTAGGACGATGATAGTAAAGATCTATCCATTGGAAGGATGATATTGATAAATATTCGTCGGTAGGACGATGATGATCCATTGATAGGATAGTGAATATCCATTGGTAGGATGATGAAGATCGGTCCATCTGTTTTACCTTTGAACATTTGTATGTTCGCTTGTCTTGATGGGGTTTTGAGAGAAGATAATGTTACTCATACCCACTATTACTTCTTTTGGAATTGGAAGCATTGAACCATTTCCTACATCCACAGAAAATTTGTTAGTTTTAAGTGAGCTGATCTGTGTTAACTTCTTCAATGCTTGCTCCTTGTCTTTCTATTTTCAGTTGATCGCTCTGATCTCTTGCTTCTCGATAAACAAGACAAAACATTTTATGCAAAATATTGAAACACGAAAGAAAATTTTTAAGGAAAATAGATTTTTGGAAAGTAAAATTTGGAAAAGGTCACTGCCAAGTGTCATGTCACGTCAAGCTTAGCGAATGTCTTTGAAATTGATGCCTCGAGGTCTATTCGGTCATTTGTTGGGAAGTATTCAAAGTTGTTCTAAACTGTTGATGAACCATATTAAAATTTTTGAGGTCATCCTAAAAAAATTCTTTCCCAGTTGACTGTTTTGGCGTATCTTGAACTGTTGATGAACCAAATATGGAATTTTTGAGATCTTCTAAAAAATTCTGTCCCAGTTTCAACTTTCGATGCTACTTCAGTTTTGACTTGTTGGAGAGATCTTCCTCTTGAGAATATTTAGGTACCTCTCAATAATTCGGTCCCAGTTTCTATTGTTAAGAAAAATAGAATTCTTACGGGAGATATGACCAAGCTGTTGTGGTGCCTACGTATCCCATTGAGGTAGGAATCAAGTCAAACATATTTCCCCCTCAAAGATTAAGAAAAATAGAAAAAATTAAACAAGGAACTGACCGAGGCCGACATAGGCCGCTTACGTATCTCATTCTTGAGATTTCAAGTCGAACGTAGTTTAAGTACAAAAGGAAACATTGAAAAGGGATAAAAGGGTGATCGAGGCCGATATAGGCTGCCTACGTATCTCATTTTTGAGAATTCAAGTCAAACGTAAATCAACTACAAAGGGATAAATTCCAAGCACAAACAATTACAAGAAAATAAAGGCGATTACAAGGAAGAGATAGAAGTGGAGTCCTCAAACATGGTATCCTTTGACAGTAGTTGAGTAGATTGATGACTTGTGAGTTCCAATGTTCATGCTCAACTATGTAATGTCATCAAAGAAATGTATCGATGTGTTTTTTAAGCAAAATAATGAGATCTTTTTCATGTGCTTTTGTCAGATTGACACCAATTTTGATTTCTTTGACACATTTATCATTTTCATGATTCGCTATTTTGGTCTCTTCTGAGTTCGGCTTATCGTGACTTTCGAATTGTCTGAATTCCTCAACTAGGTGTTTGGGTACCATGATCTTCTAATTGGAGTCCTTCAGTTCATTTGCATCGACCTCATTTTGTACATTCAGCTTGTGATATGACATGATATTGACTGATTTGAAAATATGTTCACTGAAATCATATGTAGATACTATTAGATAGAAAATATAAAACAAGTAAAACAAATTTTCGCAATACAAGAGGCTTTTATTTGAAATAAGAAAATAAGAACTTTGGTCATGACGATAAATCATTTTAGTTTTTTCAAAATATTATAAGGGAGATTAAAACATAGTGAGACAAAAATAGAGTAAAAGATGGGTCTTGAGCCTCATTCGGGACACCACCAATTTTAGAAATAACATAGAAAATTGTCTATGTCTACTAAGATGGTCGAGGAATCAAGAGCGGAGTGGATGTCCAATTAGGCTTTTGCTTCTTTGACTCGATGTCTAGTGTGACTGGTGTCTCGATTATCTCTTCAATCACAATATGACCTTCTTTGAACAAATTTTTAATTCCTCCCTAGACCATTTTGGATAGGAAAAGACTGATATAAGGGAGGCAATGATTTTGGAAAAGCTTGATCGATCTTCTGCCTGTTTTGACCCTCATTCGGCACTAAAGCAAAAGCTTCTGATTGGGTGTAACAAGCAATATATGAATTTTGTGGAGCTTGAGGATTAGCTTTGTAGGGTGAAAAAATCTTCTGAAGTGTCCTTTTCCATCAGATGCGTAGGAAATGGAAGACACATCTTCTCTCTTCTTTTTTCAATAATCCCGACGATTCGGTAGGGGCAGCAACACGAGGAATCTTTTCGGTTTTAAGCCCATCTTCGACAGTCTCACCTACTTTGATTATCTCCACAAAATTTTCTCTAATGAGCAACATTATCCTGTCATAATGCTCTTGCTCTTGAATGCGTACGAACACTTCAACGATCTCTTTCTCAGACATGGGAGGTAGAACTCGAGCGGCCTATATCCTCCACCTATACGCATATTCACAATAGCTTTCAGTGGATTTCTTCTTAATTCTCTCCAAAGAATAGCGATCATGAACGATCTCCACATTGTAGGCTAACCGTTCAACGAAATATTTAGCTAGCGCATTCCAGCTAGACCACTATTTTATCTCATGGGAGGTAAATCATTCCAACGCTTCTTCATTCAAACTTTGGCTAAAAAGTTGCATTAATAAAACTTCATTTCTTCTAACTCCCACGAGTTGGTCACAGTAGACCCTCAGGTACTCTAACGGGTTCTATGTACCTCTGAAAATGTCAAATTTTGGCACTTTAAATCCTTCTTGGAGGTCTAAATTTGGATGGATGCACAGATCCTCATAACTCAACCCATCGACTTCAGGAATACAGTGCAACTCCTTCATGGATTTCGTGATCTCTTCTTTCATATTCAACTTGGTTGCCTCTTCCTTTGGCCTCCATTATCTCTCTTGTTCCTCATAGTGATCAAGCTTGGAAAAGTTGGCATAAGGTTCATTTGGATTTGGATTTGGAATTTGGAATTTGGAATTTGGAAAGTAGTCTTTTGAGGCAATGGCGGAGCAATGGAGGGATTCTGGGTATTTTGAGTGACTTGGTAATTTTGGGGGAATGTCTGGGGGTTTATATGCTGATTTTGGTGATGGAGGAAGGTTTGCGGATTGTTGACATTTTGATTCTGAGGGGGAGGGAAGCTTGATAGTTGGTATTCAGGTTTTGAAGAGATTGCGGTGCTTGGTATGAAGTGCTGACATGATGAAGATTTGAGGGTGTTGAGTTGATGGTGGAGGGCTTTTGAGCAGGGTTGGAGGGTGGGCTGTTCAGGACATGTTCCGGGTTTGAATTCAGAGGAGGAAAGTGGAGTGGAGGCCTTCCCTCGCCCGGAGGATTGACAATGAAAACTGGATTCCATAAATCTTGGTTCCTTTGCATTTCAACCTTTAAATCTACAATTTGTTGCAACAATTGCATAATTATTTCATTTTGTTCAGTGATAAAGGGCTGAACTACGACAACCTCAGTCAGTCCAACCTCGTCATTGTTGTCACCCATTGATGCTTTTCCTTTTAGTAGACTATGGGTAGGGAAGGAATCTTTAGGGGCTTTGAATCTTGTAAAGTAAGGGTGTTCAACTAGCTTATCAACACAGATCAATTATAAGTACCTGACATATGTAAAATAACTTAAAAGGTAAACGTGTTAGTACCTGAAGGTGTCAAACATTACAAGATGTCACACATTGGTACAAACACACAAGAGTTGCTTCATTCGAAGATAAACTAGCCCACATATAAAAAAACTAGCCCACATATTTAGAGAAAAGACTAAATAGACAAGAATTTGTCTACTTGATGTTAAGCCTAATGAATTGGAAACGTCGACTTGAGTCGAGACAAGTCGATTGTATTGTCATACTTTTTATTTTTTGATTAAGATGTAACTCTAATTTATTTTGTAAGAGTTTGAAAAGATAAAATTTCAAAAAAAATGAGGACCGAGCCTTAAAAGGCTGCATACGTATTTCACGAGGGAGAATTCAGGTCCTACGTAGTTCAACTCTTGAATCCCTTTAGATTTGAGATGGAGAATCAACCTTTTTCTGAGATGAGAGAGTAATATTTAAAAGTGAAATTCAGGTTTTGTTGAGAAACTAAAGACTCGGGTAGTATTTGGACGCACTTTTGATAGTGACTTGATATTCATGCTTAAAGGGTTTTAGAAAACTTCTAAGAAAAGTAGGCTAGAACATCTTTAAATAAAACAATATAATCACATAAATAGTTATAAAACACATAAGCAATTATTGCGCGTTCTAAACAGATATGTGACCCTTTTTGTGCCAAGGGTAGCGTAACGATTAGAAGGATATATAACGTCTTTTGAAACATTCCATTGTCCCAAAACACAAATTTATACAAACTTATGAACAAAATGAATGGGGATACATAATAGGGGAAATAAGATACAAAATAATCAGTCCCGCGCAGGGGTACAATCTCCTAAACTAAGCTTCCGTGAGAGGATCCTTCATTCATTGATTTTTTGTCTCCTCCGGATGTCCACTCTTTTGTTTGCAATGATAACTTGTTCCTTATACAATTAGAATAAAGGTATATTCTAGCTCTCTAACCCTCTGACCCAAGAGACAATGTTTTGACAAATAATGTATACATCCTTCAAATTTATTACATATGTATAAACGTCCGTTTGGGGCATGAGCCGTTTTGGACAAAATGTGGTCTTTCTAATGGGCCCAACACATCTTGGGTGTTGGGTCAACTTAGTTAAAAATACGCTAAATTTGGGATTTGGTTTCGCTCTACGCTAGTTGACTAAGAGTGGCTTTTGAAAGATCAGGAACCCAAGTGGACAACTTAGGCTGGAACTCACGATAACCATTGGACGCATGACGTACCTATAAATTGCCGATCATTCAGAAAAAATGGTCAAATATAAAAAGTTCGGCTGCGATTATGCATAAACCGTTCTTAATGTACTATAAATACATAAATTGTCATGAATGCAATGACAGTTATAAAAAATTTAAGCACATTAAACACATATAAATAATTCAATAATAGCAATTAGTCAAATTCTCTAATCTTGGTGTTAGAACTTAATTAATCCCCAACAGAGTCGTCGTTTTTGTTTTACTCAAAAAATAAATGTGAAAGAAAAATGACTAAGTTTTCGAAAAATTGATTAAACTTATAATTTAGGAGAAATTGAATTTCCAAAAAAAAAACAGAGCCGCCACTTAATTTTTAGTAAAAATTAAGAAAAAACGTAAGGTTTTGAAAAGACTTAAACACATAGAATCAATTTAAATTAAAAAGAGTTCGAAGTTCAATGTACATTTCGAGTGGTGTTAGGCCTCAAAATGCCCGCTCACTTGCGGTTGACCGACGATTTGACTAAATCAACTTTGACGAATTTTGAGAAAATATTAATTACATAATAAAATCCATTTATATAATAATAATAATAATAATAATAATAATAATAATAATTATTATTATTATTATTATTATTATTATTATTATTATTATTATTATTATTATTATTAAGGGGGTACTTAAGGGGACATTCTAAGGGGAATAACTCAAGTTGCAAGGCAAGTAATAAAAAATAAAGCTAAGTATAACATACATATATATTATATATTTCAATTTGAATATAAAAGGAGAAATGACTATATCTGGGAGTTAAATAATTCAAAACCAAAATCAAATAAAATATTAGTCAACATAATAACAAATAAATAAATAGGGAAAGGGAGAATTTGGGCCTTTCTTGGGCCTAATTCGCTGCTATTTTTGGGGTTTAACCCAATTCCCATTTTTGTATACACTTGTTGTATATTAGTGTATATCTGATGTATATAGCCTAATTTTCTACTTTCTGAGACCTGTTACAGCTTCAAATTTCTTCGGACATAGATGAGGCTGACTCAAAGACGGACTTCAACTCGAAGAAATGCAAGGAATAAGTCCAAAGTGAACTCAGATCGATATCACATGTAAAAAGAACAAATGAAAAATAAATTAGCATTTTGCGGAGGAAAAGAATAAGAAGATGATGTTATTAACAATTAAATTTTTTAAAGAAAAAAAAATGTAGTAGACTTAATAATAATGAAAACAACTCAATAAATTAACATTTCTAGAAACTTGGAAAATTCAAGTATGAGCGGATAAGGGAGAGAGGAGAGGGGGCTCGGGTCGCGATTAGACTGGTCTGGGCTAGCGTCTAGTTTTGGGTCACGGGTTTCTGGTTTAGATTTCACTGGGTCGTGATGTTGTGGAGAAGAAGAACGCGTATAGGGTGAGGTCGAGTATTGTACACTGTACGGTTGTATGTAATGTATTATTGGATTGGGTTGAAGAAGTGTTATGGGCTGCTGATTGAAGAGAATAAATTGGGCCTAGAATGGGAAATTAGGTGGGTTGAAAATATTGGGCCTGGTTTAAATAGGCCCAAAATGGGTTTAAGATGAGGTCAAAGATGAGTTAGATCCTAGAATTTAATAAATAGCCAAATTTAGTTAAATTAACAACTTCGGCTAAAACCTAAATAAGACGAATTAATATTAATTAATTAACAAGCTTCTTAATCTTAAGTAAATAAAATAATTAACTTAATTATAAACTAATTAATTTGAAAAATATAAACTATTATATAACTAAACTAATTAACCAAATATTCAAGTAAAACTAAACCCTTTCTAAGCAATTTTCGAATATTAATAAAATATACTAATTATATACAAAACTATATAAAACATATATTTTATTTAAAAATTATAAAAAGTGACAAAACTATTTAAAATAACTTGGAAAATATTTTGAATTTTATAAAGTCAATTATTTCAAATCCTTTTGAATTTAAGAAGTTTGATGATTAATAAATATTGTGGATGGTCAAAATTGAGCGTCAACAATTGTCCCTCGATTGACATGGATTGATGAAATAAATTCGAGGCAAACGAAATTGAGCAATCCAATTTTGGTACGGACTTTAGGAATTATGGCCAAAATCCGGAAACGGGTTTCCTACATATTTCAAGCTATATGAGAATTCAATCCACTTGTAGTTCGATGCGCTTGATTTAGCGCACGATTTTGAAAGAATTCAAAAGTCATCCTGATATCGTATTATGAAGGCACTAGAATGCTCGGGAACATAATTTGACATAGAATATTGGAATACAACCGAGTTTTCAAAATTGATCCCGCCTACATATCCTTAGACTTTAGGAATCAGGCTGCTTGTAGTTTAACTCAAACAGTTGAAAAGGAAACCTCTTATGCTAAGATAACCTTCGATTGGGAAGAGCGACAAATAAGTCGAATATGAAAATGAAGCTTGCAACCTCTTAGCCATGAATGTGGTGCACTCTACACCCATAAGTAAGCACTTACACATACATAATTTCCAAAACTCTTGGTGGATTGTCACTGGGATTGGAAAGTTGCTCCCGGTGAAAACCAAAATTTTCGGATGCGAAACTGAAACTGATAAACCTGAAGAAAAACCCACATTCCTTCTAGTAGGGGTGTGGTTTGATTGTGGTGGAAGTCTCTCCTCAGCTCGCGTCCTAAGAGTTTGACACTCCTCTTCGGATTATGTCCCAGTTTGCTGCTAAGAAAAAATCCACGTTGTGCTGCATCCTTTTGATGTCCTTCGCACCTGTGGTTTATTTTGAGAATTCATCCTTTTGGATGCTCTCGACAAAGACTGATATAAAACTCATTATCATAAAATATAATTCAAATGAAGAGTTAGTGTCTTTCACTATGCAGACACTCAATTTCTCTCTTTGAAAATTTGACGTCATCTTCTTCCAATTTGATGTAAAGCAAATAAAGCTTGTATCTTATATTTGCAATATAATTCTTCAATTGGCTCCTCTTGATATGAAGTAATAAGAAATAGACTGATGTAATATGTTGATGGCTCTCTTGATGACGTTCTTAAAAATAAAAATAATGATGATGATTCTTCAATAGTAAGATGACGATAATCCATTGGTAGGATAATGATGATCCATCGGTAGGATAATATTGCTACATGATAGGATAATGATTATGCTCCATCAATACAATGATGATGTTGATGCTCCATTGATGTGATAATGATTCCTCATTGATAGAATGACGATGATGATATGATGTGGATGCTCCGTCGATAGGATGATGATGACTCTCCATCGATAGGATGATGATGTTGATTCTCCATTGGTAGGATAATGATTCTTCATTGATTGGATGATCATAATGATAAGATGATGATGCTACTCCATCGATATGATGATGATATGTTGTAACTCCAACGATAGGATGATGATGATGATGTTACTCCATCAATATGATGATGATGTTGATGCTCCATTGGTAGGATAGTGTTAATGAAGATCCATCGGTATGATGTTGTTGATCCTTTGATAGGATAATGTTGAGGATCCATTGGTAGGATAATGTCGATCCATTGGTAGGATAACGTTAATGAAGATCCGTCAGTAGGATGATGTTGATGATCCATTGGTAGGATAATGTTGTTCCATTGGTAGGATAACATTGATGAACCATTGGCAGGATAATGCCGATAGATCTTAGGCATATTTATATGCCTAAGTTGTCTATATTTGCCCAATAAGTCGATTAGAATGAAGGATGATCTCAAGTCATTAGCTTAATTTTTTTGTGTAACTTATGATGATTGTGCACTTACACACATGATTAGTTGTTTCAGGAACTCTAAAGGGAATTGGAGTCAACGTGAAGAAAAGTGATGTAAAAGAGCATGAAAAGCGGTCAAAGGATGAAGGCCCCAGGGCCAGTCGCACTGCTAGGCGCGAGGTGCCAAGGGCCAAAATTCAGAGAGGCCTTTTAGGCACTCTAAGAAGCGCTACACGCCAAGTCCCAAAATTCAGAGGCCTTTCTCAGGCGCTCTGTGAGGCGTGGCGCGCCAAGGAGAAAACTTCAGAGGCAAGCTTCAGGTGCGATGCTAGGTGCGGCGCCCCACCATGATGCCGACTTTTCCAGCAAAAATACAACTAAATAGGACTCCTTGTTGGTTTAGGATTGGGTCTTAGTTTTTCTAATTATTATAAATAGACCCCTAGGGTTCATTAGTAAGGGGTCGACTTTTGATTTAGTGTGCAAGAGCAAGACTTCAAGTTTGTAATAGGTTTTAATCCTTTAACTCTTTTATTTTCCGAAAATTGCATGAACTATTGTATTTTCGTACTTTCTAATAGCATGAGTAGCTAAACGCCCTAGTTGTAGGGCTGTAGGTACGAATAGATTGTTGATTATTAAAGTTTTATGAATTAATTCTTGGTTGTCATTATAAGTTACTTATATATTCTTGTTTTAGTATTTCTTGACTGACCATCTAGAGATAAATCTATTGTTTAACCTTAAAATCGGGAGAGGAGAGGTTAGATAGACCAGAGGATATAGAGAGCTGGATCGACCTGTTAAGTCGAGGTGATTTGTGTTCAGGGGTGACGCTCGGACGAACAACTCGCTTGGTTACGAAATAGGATGATATATAAAAGCTTGTCAATTAGTCTATTTATCCCCGCTCAACGATGTAGTTAGGTAGCTAATTGGGGTAGGCAACGAGAGGTGTATAGCCCGATTCATATAATTAACCCTATAAACTAGTAACTTGACAACTGAAATTAGTTTTATGCCAATAATATGATACATGATATTCAGTATATGTTGCAGCCTTGGAATTGCTTTAAACTTGCTTGAAACATTATATCAAAGTCGTTTACAATTAGTTACAGCTAGTCGGGTTCGCAAAGCGACACCCGAAAACCACGGTAAAAAAATAAAAATAAAAAAAATCATTCCACTAGAAATTAGTAATTGCACTCCTCTATTTATATTTCAAAATTCTCCATTAAACACTTATGTAATTTCCCATATTAAGATTACAGATACTAATCAATAAGTTAAATTACTGACGAATTTAACTTAATGATTAATTTCCTTTAGAGCACTACTTAACTTATTTCATGTGTTGGATTCATAAATCCACTTGCAATGTTTGACACGATGAAAACTTATAAGTTTTTCAAAAAGGCATATCAATCAATCTCTATAACAAGACATGGATTCCATCAACTAACTTATTATTTCACCAATATATATTATTATCATCCAATCTACCAGACATATTGACCCATCTCAGAATCTCACCTTTTAATATATACAGATCATAATAGTTATATCAAAATTAAGAATATAAGTACATTTAATAGTTTAGAGAATATGTTTTTGTAAGCCAGTATAAAACAACTATCTCTCCTCGGTCCCGTTCAATACATACAAATGCACTAACACAAAAAGTTGGAACTATGTTGTTCCCATAATCAAGATAAATTACATATAATCTTGTGCTACAATCGTACTGATGACATGTCCAATCTCCATCCTAGATTGTGAACAAAAAACTTTATACTTATAATAACCGATGATTTAATCCTCTGTGGTGTATAAGCTAAAACTCTACACACTAAATCATCTACTATATAAGTAAACAGACACCATAAACGAATATATGATCTATTAAATTGAGCAAATATTTATTCTATAATAAATATTATTTCTTAACATATGATTAATAATATATATCCCAACAGATCACATCTCGAAAAGAAATAAGAAAACAAGAAGGAAATATAATGAAGAGGTAATTGATAGATTAAAACTGAAAATATAAAATTAGTACTGGAGTATTTTTTTTTACTTTATAAAGTTCGGTTTTGAAGTAATAAGACTCATCTTCCATAATATATTTTAAATAAATATGTCATGAGTAAGCAATTTAGTAGAGATATATACAAACCGACACAATCTGGCGTGAGGATAAAGTTTATTTAGGTGTATGTAACAAGCTTCATTAGCTCATTAATTAATAAATTAATTAAGCCACGTAGTGAGATTTAAATTTTTTGAAAGAGAGTACGTACGTAGTCAACAAATAGAGGAAATTAATGGCTCCTAAATTCCAAACACTTGTAATAAATCATCACTAGGTAAAATGCCACATCAATATCCAATTAAAATAAATGAAAAGAACAAGACAAGAAAAAAAAAAAAGAATAATAGATTCAAAACTTAAACTTAACAAAAAGAATAATAGATTCAAAACTTAAACTTAACAAAAAGAATAATAGATTCAAAACTTAAACTTTGAGATCTGAATGTGAAATTATGGA
This sequence comes from Solanum sparsipilum, assembly GCA_029582215.1. NCBI lineage: Eukaryota > Viridiplantae > Streptophyta > Magnoliopsida > Solanales > Solanaceae > Solanum > Solanum sparsipilum. The sequence goes on from JAKRZT010007515.1 coordinate 25,915, forward strand.
AATGTATATTTAACTTATCCATACTTTTTTTTTGTCAGGCAAGCCCGTATTACAAGTTTGAGAGTACTAATTTTCCTTTCTCTTCCTTAACATTAAATTGTCAATCAATTTTGTTAGGAGTACACAACTAATTACTTATTTTTTTAGTAAAAATATAGAGTCAACAAAAAAGCTACTGGATTCGTTCAAACCCATGAACCCCACCTAGCTCTGCCCTTAGTCATGTTAATAATCATAGAGTTTGAACTCGAAATACAAATTAAGATAAATAATTGCAATATTAAGAGGTTGAAATTTTTAACCTTTTTACGTATGTTTATTTTGATTTTTTGAAGTGAAAATCCTGACTACGATCTCAAATAGGTAAAATCAAACATAGGTACTAAGTGTTGAAATTTTAAAACTTTTTTATATATGATTATTTTAAATTCTCTCAAAGTGAAAATTCTGACTACGACACGAGCGTGTAACATTAGAGACAGATACGTACCTAATAAGGAGGTTAATCGTTGGATGTCACGAGGAGGAGGAACATAGAAGAATTATGTCCTGATACACTTTTTTTACTTAGCAAAATCCTCCCAATATTCATGCAGGAAAATTAATTAGCACACAGAGAGAACTCAACAAAATTAAATTTGAGAACTAGTCTTCTAATTTACTGTAAATTAATCTTGATGGGCATCGATCTATATATATATATATATATATATATTTGGGGACTGGTGAAGATAGGTACGTAGCAGCCAGGTGGTGGGGATGTTGTTTGATAGCCGTAAAACTAGGATGATTTTATAATGACTTTCTCGCTCTTAATTTATATGATACTAAAATTATCTATAGACAGATTAGAAAACAATTTTAAAATTAAGTTTTTTTTTACCATAAAAAATAAAGAATAATACTTTTTAAAAAGAAAAATATATTGGGGGAGACAGATTTAATTTTACGTTATTACTCAACTAATTGTGGAAGTCAAAGGTTACTAAAACCATTACTATGTACTACAAGAGGGAGGAGACAGTGGATTTTTATCAATTTGGAATGGTCTCTCCAATTATTCTGAGACAAGTTTCATGACTAGTTTTAACGGCTTTCGCACACCATTGTGACAAAAAAAATGATATACGTATTATTCCAGAAATTCGTCTGAAGCCAACCCTTTAATTGTAACGCTTATTCTTGTACAATCATTACTCCAAGTGAAAAATGAGTTTTTGATGCTCAAAATTCAATTGTGCTGTATCCACTTGTGTATTTCTTTGAATTATTATCAGACCTTATGGCCATAAACCATAGTCTATAGCCAATGCTATTTGTTAATTCAATTTATTTTTCCAATCTCCCTTGTGTGTCATGCTTTTTTCAAATGTCATAGACGGATTAATACGTACGTACGTACACACAAATGTGAATGCGTTTACATTTGCCCTCTTGTCTGCATATTATTAAATAAAAATCTGCCAACTACTACCACTTATCTTTCTTGGCAATTTGCCAGATCTTACAAAGCATTTACTAATTTTTATGAGACTTCCAAGTAATGAATCTTACTAAGGTCTTAGACATTTTCACTCCCAATAATAGCCCAATGCCCCAATTCCATTTAAAGTCACTAGTATTGCAATAATAAAAAAAATAGCACTCATATATACAATGTAATTTTTGTTGTCCCTTTCGATGGCCTAACTCCGCCCATGCTTACAGTTTTGATCGAAAACTATGGTTTTGGTTGCCTTAGCAAGTTGCAACAGTTTTCTGATCTTAGTACTCTCCTCCTCAGACTAAATGCTGACATTTCGAAATTGAAAATTACTAATACTGAAGGATATTATATCAAGTATACACACACCATTCTTATCTCTTTCAAAGAAATATAGTGATGAGATTGAGGCTTAGCTATCAAATTATTAGTATTATAGTTTCCAACCGAGTCATCTCATGCATAAAATAAAACCTGCTGACTGCTGACATTAGTCGCTATTTTGATAAATACAAATCAGATTTTTCCCCCAAAAATCCAGATATCCCCAGAGGACCATAATAAATCAGATTGAACTGGCTCTGGCTTAGTTTTTAACTATTACAAGCTAACTTCCATAGCAAAAATTTTCTTCATCATTACTGCTCTTTGTGAAATCAGCCAAATCATAGGGGAGGGGAGGGGAAAGGAAAAGGAAATGTCCACCAGATAAGTAGATTTGGCGTTGCATCAAAAGCCTTCTGTAAGCGCAAAAACTCTGCCTGCCAAAGGCGGAGGTATTGCAGAAATAGCCTCCTCAATAACCTGATAAGTGAATTTTTTTTGTTAGAATGGTATAAAAGCAATGAAACAAGATGGTCCTAGAATTAGATACTTCCTCTACTGGGGGGAAGATCGATTAATTGGTAAACCTTAAGAACATGAAATGGTAGGAAGCCACACTTTCCTAACACAAATGATGATAGGTTTCCAAAATGATGTACAGAAGCACTAATGTTGTAAAAATTACTAAATTGCATGTTATTAATTGGTTTTTGGGAGAATGAAAATAGACCACAAGTAGATAGTTACAAACAACACAGTGAAGACAGACATAAGAAATTAAACACGGTTGAATTCCATTTCTATCCTATTTACCAACTTTCCACAAACCAAAATAGTACAGAGAGTAAAAATTTGAGACTACGTCATCCCGTGAACGAGAAAATATTGCTGGACTTCTTAGGGAAGCTCAACCAGAGTAGTTTCTAGAAGTTCTGAATCTACGACACTTGGTTAGATTTGGTGACAGCTTGGTGTGTGCATCAAGAGAGAGAGAGAGAATCAAACTTACATCCAACTGATAGCGGGCCGAAAAGTGGATTAAAAGGATGGCTTTGTTCTGAAACATGTCTGCGAAATTGATAATCTGGTAGGATGTCATCAACGCATAAAGAAAAGTATATCAGACTTCTAATAATTTTATAGCACATTCAGGATTTTATTTTTCTATCTTCCAGTAAAATATTGAGGTTAATCAAAAGAGATTATCAGGAATTAATGCAAAAAGAATCACCTCAGACAGATGAGTATGTCCATATTCTCTTGCATTATCTGCTGTCGTTTTGTCCTCCACATAAGTGCTCTGGAGAAGAATCACAAGGAAGAACTTAAATCTCTGGAACCAGTAATGTTGAAAAGGCAAATTGAACTAAAGATCTCCCCACTGTCAATTCTACTGTACCAGCTATGATGTTATTTACATAAAAGTAAACACAAGTAACGATGCTCTCCGAGCGTAAGTTATTACTAAGAGAGTAATAGGCTAATTAGTTAATCCAATTGTGTCATCGTCATAAGGATAAGTGATCATACTAGACGGCAACTTTGTTAACTCCATAAGTTGATGAATTCATGTTGTTGATATAGTTGGATTATACAGAAATGCATAGGAGACCTCCTAAAAATTAACTCAGGAAAGTGTCATAAGTTGAAGATGACACGATAGGCAGTAAGAATGTTAAAAATCAAACAGTGGTCCTCAAGGCCTTATGTCATGCTCCTTGGAGTGTTTGCTAAAATTTAAGAAAGATACTGGAGTCATTGGATGTCCAGATAGTATATATTAGATAGACCAGAAGTAGAAGAGCCACATAAACCTCATTCTGAAAATATTCTTTCAAGGGAGGAAAAAATGGCTACAACGAGTCGTGGAAATTGAGCGTCATGTTTCAGACGAGGTACATTTTTGGCAGGTGTTGAAATCAGGGAATTTACCTCCATTATGAGGATTTTTGCCCTCAAAACATCAATATTTTTGGGATCCTTAATGAAGTCTGACATGGTATCACCTGTAAATGCAATTTCAGGTGCTGTTGAAGTGTTCGTGATCTGTCAAAACCAAAGAATCTTTGTCATACTGATATTGTGATACATAAGATATGCAGGAAGTTTGTTGCAGATGCAATCTTGTGCAAGATTATATAAAGGCAGCACAGGTGCAGGGTGCACCTGTGTCAAAAAGATATTGATCAATGTAAGAAGCACCCCTTGGGTTGGAATTTAAACCAACATTAAGAAACAAATGCAATCAGATAAATTCCTAACCAACTATGATATCATGACAGACCTCCACACCTGATAACTTTAGCTTCTTAATCACATCTCCTGGAAGGCCAACATATTCTTGCTTAAGTTTCTGCTTGATTGAATATACTATATAACCCTGCACCATAAAAACCAGGTGATTAAAACCTCAAATATACACCAGTAATATAAGAAGAGATCAAAGTGCAAAGGTCATAACATCCGACTGTAGCAGTTGCTTCCTCTCGTAGAAAGTACAAAGCACATTTTTTGGATCAAATCCACTTAATACTGGCAAAAAAGAAGAATGGGCAGGGAAAATAAGCAATTGAAACTCAGAGCACTAAGGAAAGTACTCAACCTGGCTAGGAATGACATGATAAGTCTTAAATGCTCTAACTTTAAGATCCTTCCTCAAGTAGAATTCTTCTCCTGTGTATGCACAAACACATATTCACTTAAATTGTGAAATTAGAGCTAACTCCAACTTTGTAATAACTAATTAGGAGAGCTATATAATCAATACAAGAAGATTTTTACCCACATCCAACCCAATCAAAGTATGGTTCAGTTCTGAGTGATCCATAGCTCGGTGAGCTTCAAAAAGCTTCTCTATACTTTCTTTGATTACTTTTGGTACAATAATAGTAGGAGGTCTCATTCTGTAAAGGGAACGAGTCGCAACATACATAGGTAGTCCTCCTATGTGGTCCATGTGGCCATGAGAGATGAAAAGGAACTGCTGAGAGATGGCACGCTGAGGACACTTGCCAATATCAAAGGCTAAGTTAAGCGAGGGAACTATTATGCACGTCTCATGACCTGCTATTGATATCCCTTCTAGCGAGTATCCTTCAATCTGCAAGCCCCTTTCCCTCTTCTGGCTACTGTTACCCCTCCGATTTGAGTTGATCGATTCAGAATATTTTATTGTTTTAACCTCCATTTTCCATAACACTGATGGACTTCAACTCTGGAAGAGATTAGAACAGAGGGGAGGATAAAATAAGACTTTAGAAGGACACTGTACACATCCTTTTTTAGTTAATGATACAAGTAAAATGTAAATTTTAGTAATGAAAGCCATTCAGTACGAAACTAGTACTGAAACATTACAAAGTAAAGGAATCCTTTATATCTATAAGGATTCCAGAATTATAAAAATAGCATCAGTCTCATTAGAAAACTCAGCATTGCGTAACACTTTTAGGACACTATACACTTTCTAACAATTAATATTCTCCCTAGACAAAAATTCACTTCTACAGAATATGTGAGATATTAACTATCAACTTGTCTAATACACTCATCTTAGCTCAAACGTCCATTAGGGTAGATTAACTTGGATTTAAGAGGCATTTGAGATCAAATAAATATTAAGATGACTAAAAATTAAACCTGGAATTTATGTAGTCAGAATTATTTGGTAAATGACTTAAAATTCAACATTTCCACCCATGTCCCTAATACAATGATAAATAGACTCATAATTCTACTTTCTTAAACTATGTATCAAATCAAAACCAGACAAACAAATTGAAACGATCAAACGGATTGTGAACAATTATACAAACTTCAACATTTTTTTTTTTTTTGATAACCGAGAAATCCGTCTGTGACCCGCCCTTTGGACCAATCACAGCCTTCTAAACTCGGTGGATAATGGGCCCGCCCCTCTACCCTTCTCCACTTAAATACCGGGCTTCGCTTTGCATGGTGTGGGGCTTGAACCTGCGACCTAAGCCACAAATCCTCCACCTTTTGCCACTTGAGCTAGGCCTTGGGGGCTATACAAACTTCAACATTTGTTTAATACAATTCTACACATAAAAAATAAATTACTTGTGATACTCATCATTAAGCTCAATTAAATATTACTCCTAGTTTTTTACCAATTTACAAGAACAAAAAAATCATGAAGTACCAACCTGCTTGAATAAATAGAATCGATATTAATCATTAGAAAGAGATGAGGGTAGAGCCTTACAGTATACAGTGACGAGGGACGAGGGACGAAGGATAAGCTTTGAATGTAAGTTGGTTGCCGCAGGTTGATTTGAGGTGTTTTTCCGGTAAGGATTTCCTGGCGAGGGTAGGTGAGGGTAGAGCCTTACAGTATACATTGACGAGGGACGAAGGAGAAGCTTTGAATGTAAGTTGGTTGCCGCAGGTTGATTTGAGGTGTTTTTCCGGTAAGGATTTCCCAGCGAGAGTATGGGACTAGGGCAGAGGTCTCTAATGCGGAGGATGAAGAGGGGTTTTTGAGGGTAGGTGAGGGTAACATTAGCACCTCAACTCAAGCTTATGGATGAACTCTATCAAATTGCGTAAAACTTTGAAGCTAGCTTAAAACATGAACCCATGAGAAAAGTTTGTTTACTTTACAGAATATTGAGTCAAAAATGCATTATATTTGAATAAATTACTACTAAAGGGTGCTACTTCTTCAAAAGAGAAAAGGTCAACAGAGCTAAATAACAAACAAATTGATATCATATTTACTATATTCATTCTTAGTGTCTTGCTTTAGTGCATTAAATACCAAACAAGTAATTGATTGGTTTCTAGACACTTCCCCACAGCTATTTATACAGTCCCACAAGAGAGTTATTATACCATGTCCGAGTTTATTACCCAAATTTGTAAATTGGAGAATACGACACTGGTGCAGCATCAAAAGTGAGTCCGTGCAACTAAGTAATTAAGTATTGATAGATCAATCAGTCTTTGCCAACATCATACCCTCCAAGTAAAAACACCACTAAGATCTATGTGGGTTGCATGTGACTGTCTAAAGAAGGAACATAATGTTTGAAACTCCAACACAAAGTGATGGGAAAGGTGTATGCACCCCAAAGTATAATCAAGTCCTAACTCAACCAACTGACGAAAATGACTCAAAACGCGAATTTAAGCTTAAGAGGAAAAAAGGGTAGCCCTGTGTAAGGTTCGGGGAAGGGCAGCAACCCAAGAGGTGTGATGTAGACAACATAAACTAATTCAAGCATTAGTCGTTGCTTCTACGGCTCAAACTTGCGACCTATGGATCACATGGAGACAACTTTAGCATTGCTCCAAGGAGCAAAGGAAACCATTAAAAAGAAATTACAACCATAAGTTGAAGATATAATACTGAAATGATTGGAGATTAGTGCAACAAATTTCAAAAACCATGTTCTAACTGTGATAGAGAGGAAATCCCAAACATCTTAATGAGCATACATACTATTAAAATCAAACGACAAGTCCACTACTATAACCAACAAAAATTGAGAGAACTTTGAAGAAACATAATGAATAAAAAATACATGTATGGTTCAACCCTGAAACTGAATCAACCGATAATGCTCTATCCGCTTCCATAATCGAATTCGAGGAAACCTCCCTCATACAACACTTATAGACATACTCCCTGCAATTACCTCTATCATGACATACTCCTCCATTTCTCCCAATTCCACCACCTAATGAATTTCTCCTCCTCAAAATAGGTACTTGAATTCCCAAAAAATGAACCACTCTTCCATCCTTCTCACTATAAACAAGACACATATTAAACAACACCCTTTTCAGGACCTAGCAAGAAAAAGCTAAAATTCAAAAATATAATTTACTATGATAGGTTCTAAATTCCAACAATATTTGCCCATCTCTGATGATGCCTATGTTTCTCTGTATAGGTGTCGACTCAAAGAACAAGGGAAGGGAAGGAGAAAAATGAGGTTTCAGCTCGGTTTTAGGTTTGGCCGATTCAAACCCAAAAACATGTTCAGGGAATCGGAGGATAGCATTGAAGCAGTCACAATTATTTGGGTCTTTCATTTCCCAACTTTGGTTTTTACTGTTTGCTTCACTAATTAATTTTCCGATGGGTTTTATTTTTGTCATCGTGTTTCTGTGTTTCACTGTTAATTTCATGCTATGCATTTTTGTTTTCAATTGAAACTATAGGCAAGCAAGATAAAACTCAGAAATACAAACAACTAAGCTCCAAAATCCAGCAAAGTCCAAAGTTAAGACAAAGAGGAGTTAAAGAAAGCCAAAATCGAAGAAATCCAAACCCACCATACAAAGAAAGCACCAAATATTGCAACCACCAAGCCAAAATCGAAGAAACCCAAACCCAATACAAAGGAAGCATCAAATATTGCAGCAATTCAAGTGTAAATTATGCTAACCTGGACACAACTATGAAGGAGAAGAGGAGAGAGTAGATGGAGATGGCCGATGGTTAACAAGGGGGAGGCGTTAGAATTGATGCAGAAAAGGGAAAGGACAGAAATAGCCTTCAACTTCAATGTTTTTACGGAAAAGCACACGCATTGACGGAGAGGCGTGTGCTATTCCCTCTTCTTATATAGTTAGTGAAGCGTCGCAAGAGTGAAGAGAATAGAAATTAGGGCTAATAGGTAATGAATCGGGTTAATGAGTCTTTATTTTGGTTGGATCGAATAGAATACTAAATAGAAAGCAAAATTTTAATTATAATAAAAATATATACACAAGAATAACTCAAGAAGAAAATTAATGAAGGTTTTGTTTTAGGTCTCCAAAAATTTGAGGCCTCATTAATAGTGAACTTTTATGAAAAAATATTTAAATTTTGATTTAATTAAAAAATTAAAAAAAATTGTCTTCTCTTTAAATTAGATAATATTTTAAAATTTAAAATTAAAACATTAACATCTTCATATTACTAAATATAGTTTTATACAAATATTATTTAACCGATTGCATTGCAAATAGATGATTAATAAAATTATTATTATGAACAAATAAAAATAAAAATAAAAATTCAAGCATATAATTAAAAAAAAGCAAGAAAATACTAACATGATGTGGAGATTCAAGATGCCGAATAACGATGATTGATGAACAAGAACCGAAAGAAAATTGAAGAAACTCACAACTATACAAGGATAGGAGTCAACACTATTTTTATTTAACTATAATTCTAATTGATGAAGGACTCAAAGGTTTTGAGTTTTATTTTAATTTAAAAATAAAAAGAGTAACTAGATTTTGAATGAATTAGAGTGGGTCAGTAGGTTTTTAATGAACTGTTTTGAATTTAAAACAAAAAATTAATAAATTTGAGAAAAGAAAAAAATGAAACGTGAAAAAAACAAAAACAAAACGGTAATAATCCTAAGATTGTTGCCCGAATTCAATTCTGTAAAGTCGTACAGATTTCTTAACGAGTTATCTATCCCCTCATATAATCAAAATCACAAACAACACCCGCGATTGCTACCAAATTTCTCCACACCTTAAAGACTCCGATTTTGTCCAAATCTGGACTAGGTTTGGGAATTGAAGTTACTACAAAAAAAGTTTTTCGACCCAAAATCTTTTCCCATTGGCTTTTCTATAACGACGGAATCGGTTGTTACACTACATATAATCCTAAGATTGTTGCTGTAACACCCCAGAAATTTTTTGAGTTAAGACTCGAACCGTTCTTTGTAGTGAGTGAGATTTTTGCAAGGAATTTAAAATTTCTTGAGTATTAAGGTCACTAGAGATAGCACCTGAAGTTTCAAGAAGAACTTAAGAGAGTTCATTCAAGTCATTCATAAGATTTTCTCAAGTTTTTGGTTAACTTCAAACAACCATCCTAGTCCTCTTTCTAACTCCACCGAGTTTGCTCAATTTCGAATTCTGAGTAAAAAGTTATGACTGATTTACTAACGATGTGCAAACCTGGCAGCAGCTTCGCGATGGCTCCGCGACGCGGAGTCAATACGAACCTCACTGCCTGGTGAAAAATCATTCCGACTCCCAACTCGTTTTAATTATTTCTTAAAGGGTATTTTAGTCCTAAAAACCCTTAGGAGGTCATCTAAATTGCCCTAAACGAGTAGAAAACCAGTTTTCTTAAATCAAACCCTCTCATTTACTCAAAAGATTCTACGCTCAAGAAAATCAAGAAATGCTAAGGCTAGGGTTCATCTTTCAAGATTTTCCTTCAAGTTCTACAAGAAGATGATTCTTTCAGGTATGTAAGCTTTCATAGTGTTGGGTTTGTTCACCCTCACGCCAATCATGTTTAATTCTCTCCTTGAATTCGTTTTTGAGATTGAATTATTAAGTTTTTGAGAAATTTTGGAGTTTTAGCCAATATTGATAATCTTATTGAGTTCTTGAGGTTTGTGCTTCGTTCTTTGATAATGAAGTTCTCATTGAGTACTAGAGGCGAAGGTTTGCGAATAAAATGAGTTAATTGATAGTTCCTTGTGTGGATTTCGCTGAAATAGTTTTGGATTAAAAGAATTCGTGAAATTTGACCTTAGAATTGCAGTAGGTGTGAGTTGATTCGAGTTTGAGATAGAAAGCAAAGATCGGGCAAAAATATGTGCCCAGCTCCGCGTCGCAAAGGTGTTTTAAACATTCAGTCCCCCGAAAAGTACCCTTCCTCTCCACATCACGGAGAGGATACGGCGTCCACTGCCCAAATTATTTTTTGTGCGATCAAAGATTGAATTCCATCTCCTCGTCGCACCAGTGTTCTTTAATTTGGGTCTTCTCCCGTTCTTATGATCAACTATCTTATCCCTCCTAAAACATTAAGAGGTCCTGCATTCCGAAGCATAACCCTTGAATCCATAATTCAAATTCAAGGTAGAGTTAAGGGTTAAGTTTTGAGAATTCATTCGAACATTCTAAGAAACTCCAAAATTTGTTGTCTCATAAGTTTCCTTACCATCATTGGGATATATTGGTGTTAATGAAATCCTCATGCTGCTATCTTCCCTGATGGGCGCTCTACTTTGTACACCGTATCGCATAATTGCAAATAATGATCCCATTGATTCTAGGATATAGAACTCCTCTCCCTTGTGTTGAGGTGGTAAGATGGCTACTATTTGAGTGTGAGTGGGACTAGAACCAGTTACATCATAGACTAACACACGACCACACCAATCAACTGCATAAATTTTTTCAGTATAATAGACCAGATCACGATGTATGTGTTTATAGGGAGAGTTTCTGTTGTCAATCCTGGTCCATCTCAAATCTCCTGGCCTCCAAAAATGGAAGAATTTCATATTTTCGTCAATCACAGCGAGAATGTAGTTCGATGTATGAGAAGGACTAGCTGATAAAACTGCTTTGTGAAAAAAAGTCCATGGATAGCCTCCCTCATGGTCTTCATAATCTTTGGTGGTATTTGGATGGAGCAATTCGATCTCAACACCCGAGAAGGGATGTAGCAGGCTTGTTTCACTCTTATCTTTCCCGATTATGATTAGCCATCCCATAGACTATACACATCGTTTTCCTATGGCTTTCAGAATCCTCTTGTTTAAAATCATGCCATTGTAGAGGCTGAAGAATTTTCGACATGAATTGTCTTTATCCTCCTGATTATCTGCTAACATCAACCACAGAATTCTAGGCAGGTCACTATTGAAATTGTCCTTGGTGGCAGCACATTGCCAAGATTTACAGACGGCCACAAAATTATGATACCAATTTAGGTTCAACAACCACGTAATACTTTAATCACATGGCAAATACCACGTCATTGCTGAGCTGGAAGGTCACATACTATTAGCATGACTACTATTTTGGCGGCAAAAGTAGTTAGACTCAGTTCCTATGTTCATTTCTAGTATTCATTGTATTTTTCTTTGTATTTTACTTTAATTCTGATTAAGTAGTATTAATAGGAGTGGATAGTACTTGTAAGGCATAATTTGAATGTGATAGCTCAATATAATTTTCATTTCCCCTCTCATTCTCTCTCAATTTCTTCCCTGTTCTTCATCCTTCTCTTAATTCTTCTTCTTTCTTCTTCTTATCTGCATTTCACTCTCTTGATACCTTCATTTTGGTATTAATTGGTATCAGAGCCAGGTTAATCTTAAGCTATGGGACCATAAAAAAATACTGAAACCATTCCTGAAGCAACTGATACAATGTCTAGGAGCAATTTGAGGATTTGGCAGCTCAACAGTTGGACCTACGTTTTGTAATGGATGAGCGACATCAAGAATTGAGGTTGGACATGGATCGTAGACAAGTAGAGCTGATGCGATTAGTCCAATCATTGAAGGACTCTGTTGATGGGATGCGACTGCACCAGCAAGCCAAGGAGAGAGGTGCGGCTTCGAGTTCAAGTGAACCGCTACCAACTGTTGGTCATGGAATTTTGGGCCCTAATCCGTTTCATGTTGGTAACCATCGTAATCACAATTTACTTTTTCCTCGTTTCAATGGAGAAAATCTGAAAACATGGTTGTATTGGATATATCAGTATTTTGTTGTAGATGAAACTCCATTAAATCATAGGTTAAAGCTGGTAGCCATGAACTTGGAAGATGAGGCTTTAGCTTGGCATTAAGCTTACTTGCGGTGTAGAGATCCACCTAATGTAATTGGGTGGGATGAGTACTTGAGGGATATAACTGAAACTTTTAGGGATGATTTTGCTGATCCTATGCTTGAACTTAAGCAACTAAGACAAACTGGAACAGTAAGGGAATTCCAATTTGCATTTAGTAGGCTTTTAACACAGTGTAATCTCACTACTGCCCAAGCTATTTCCTGTTTCTTAGGTGGATTGAAGGATAAGTTGGTAGGGACTATACTGATGCGTGAACCACAAACCTTGTCTAAGGTGTTTAGGTTGGCTAGATTAACGGAAGCTACTCAGTTAGCTAATGCTAGATCTCAAAATAGAGCATCGAGACTACAAAGAGGAGTTGTTAAGAAGCAACATCAGGAGACACTTGTTACAAGGCCACAACCTATCAATTATAATCAAGGGACTCGATTGACTTTGCCATCTTCTACTGGAGGCAGACTTAGGAGAACTATCTCCCCAGCTGAAATGCAGCCAAAAAAGGCTCAGAGGTTGTGTTATTTTTACGATGAGAAGTACAACATTGGTCACAAATGTAATCTTCCTAAATTATTTGTTTTAGAGATGGACAATATTCAGTTAGAAGATCTGGTACCTGTACTGGAATCTCCAGTTAATGATAACACGCATGGGGAAGCTGAAACCATAGTCGATGGTGCTAGTCCTTTGATTTCATTGTGTACCCTTGCTGGAATTCAGGGTGCTCAAACTATTCATGTGAAGGGATATAGTGGTAAGAGACCAGTTCAAATATTACTTGATGGAGGTAGTACACACAATTTTATTAACAAAGATTGTGTGAAAAGGTTGGGATGTACTGCTGTTCCTACTCCCACGAGCTATGTGAGTCTTAGCAACAATGCTAATGAGACCACAACTGGAGTAGTTAAGGACTTTGGGTGGATGCTGCAGGGCATTACTTATCAGTCAAATTTAATAATGTTCCCTATTGGTCGATATGATATTGTTCTGGGAGCATTGTGGATAAAGACATTGGGTCCAGTGACCGTGGACTTTACAGAACTTACTATGTCCTTCAATTACCAAGGAAAGAAACATGTACTTAAGGGGGTGCATGAAGATTGTAGGTTGGCCAGTTCCAAAGCTGTGAACAAGTTATCAGGAGATGAGGTTGAATTATTCATGTTACAAATGTTGCCAGTTATGAATGGGGAAATCGTTGTGGGACAGAACTTTGCCCTACAATTATTGAAGGAGGAAACCATAGCATCTGAAATTGGTGTTTTACTTGATCAATATCATAAGATATTTTCTGAACCTACAATCTTACCTCCTCCAAGGGGTCCATTTGATCATAAGATCCCTCTACAAAATGGAGCCAAACTTGTTAATATCAGACCTTACAGATACTCAGCTATGAAGAATGATATTATAGAGAAGTTGGTCAATGATATGCTCCAACAAGGTGTTATTCAGTATAGTAACAACCCCTTCTCTTCTCCAGTGGTGGTTGTGGGCAAAAATGATGGCACATAGAGATTGTGTGTAGACTATAGAGAGCTTAATCAGTGCACGATAAAGGACAAGTTCCCTATACCTATTATTGATGATCTTCTGGATGAGCTGACAGGAGCAAAAGTATTTTCCAAGGTGGATCTGAGATCTGGTTATCACCAGATTAGGATGGTAGTTGATGATGTCCCTAAAACTGCTTTCAAAACTCATCTTGGTCATTGTGAGTTCCTCGTTATGCCTTTTGGCTTAACTAATGCACCTTCTATATTCCAATGTTTAATGAATCACATTTTCCAACAACATTTAAGGAAATTTGTATTAGTGTTTTTTTATGACATTCTGATTTATAGTAGGTCATTACAGGATCATGTTAACCATTTGAAGTCAGTTTTTTACCTTATGATCCACCATCAGTTGTTGGCGAAGCAATCAAAGTGTGTGTTTGGGGTTTCAAAGGTCGAATACTTGGGGTATTTTATTTCCTATGAAGGGGTTTCCACTGATCAAAGGAAGATCCAGGCTGTTCAGAATTGGCCTGTTTCTAGTACCCTCAAACAATTAAGGGTTTTTTTTTAGGTCTGGCAGGTTATTACAGAAAGTTTATTCAAGGATATGGAATCATTAGTAGACCTCTCACTGAGTTGCTGAAAAAGGACAATTTCGTATGGTCCGACAATGCTTTTCAAGCTTTTATGAAGTTGAAATCAACATTGGTTGTTGCACCTGTTCTTGCTCTACCTAATTACTCTATTCCATTTGTTGTTGAAACATATGCTAGTGGTAATGGCATTGGTGCTGTCCTTATGCAAAATGACCACCCTATTGCTTTCTTTAGCAAGGGTTTATCTGCATGCCATGCTGCTCTATCTGTGTATGAAAAGGAATTATTGGCCTTGGTATTTGCTGTCACCAAGTGGGCCCACTACTTACTTGGTCAACACTTCATTGTTAAAACTGATCACAAAGCCTTGAAGTATCTATTGGAGAAAAAGCTACATATAGATTCTCATATTAGGTGGTTGGCTAAACTGTTACCTTTTGACTTTGAAATTCAGTATAAAAAGGGTAAGGAAAACCTGGTTGCAGATGCTTTATCTAGGATCCAAGGTGCAGAACTTATGTCCATGATGATATCTTCAGTCCAAGCTGATTTATGGGATGAGATCAAAGCTAGTTGGACTACGGATCTTGCATTATAAGTCCTTATTCAATCCTTGCTGGTGCAACCTCGTAAGCATTTCACTTGGCTTAATGCACAACTGAGACGAAAAGGGAAATTAGTTGTTGGTGATGATGCTTCCCTAAGAACCAAAATCTTATCACTATGGCACTCTACTCCTGCTGGTGGGCATTCAGGCATTGATGCCACTACTAGGAAGGTCATGACCTATTTCTATTGGAAGGGTATTCGATCAGATATAGCTAATTTTTTACACAAGTGTGCTATGTGCCAGAGGAACAAGTATGATACATCAACTTATCCTGGTGTACTTCAACCCTTGCCTATACCTGCTTTGCCATGGACGGGTATAAGTATGGACTTTATTGAAGGACTCCTTAGATCTAACGGCAAAACTGTTATTTGGGTAATCGTTGATAGATTAACCAAAACTGGTCATTTCATTGCCTTATCACATCCCTATAATGCGCAATCTCTTGTTCCTATTTTCTTGGATAACATTTTCAAGTTGCATGGTTTCCCTGCAACTATAACCAGTGATAGGGATCCTATATTCATTAGCAACTTTTGGAAAGCATTTTTAAATGCTCAGGGGGTGTCCTTGCAGACTTCTACAACTTATCATCCTTAGACTGATGGCCAAACTGAGGTTCTGAATAGGTGTCTTGAAACCTATCTCAGATGTTTTTGTACTGATGCTCCTGCTGATTGGGTTTCTTATCTAGCCTTAGCTGAGTGGTGGTACAACTCTAACCCACATTTTGCTATTCACTCTTCTCCTTTTGAATTGTTATATGGCTATCCTCCTCCCTTACATCTTCCATACTTGCCTGGTGACTCTGATTCTGCTGCTGTTGAGGATTTTATGCTCAACAGACAGTTTAAACTCGAGTTCGCTAAGTTTCATTTATATTGAGCCCAACAAAGGATGTGTGCACATGCCAACACTCATAGGTCTGATAGGCATTTCCAGGTTGGTGATTGGGTTTATGTTAAACTTCAACCTTATAGACAATCTTCCTTGTCTATTTTTCCATATCACAATCTCACTTCTCGTTTTTTGGTCCATATCCCATTGTGGAGAAGATAGGTGTTGTGGCATACAAACTCCTTCTCCCTCCTGAAGTGCAAATCCATCATACTTTTCATATTTCTCAGCTTAAATTTTGTCATGAACTTCCTAGTACTATAGTACACCCTCCCATCATTGACTTATCTAGTCCTCATTGCCCTGAGCCTGAATATATCTTGGAGCGCCGAATGGTGAAGCGTGGTAATAAGGCGGTTGCTCAGTGGCTTATTCAGTGGTCTGGCCTTGATCAATCTTATGCTACTTGGGAATTGGCTTCTACATTATAGATTCAGTTTCTTTCTATCACCCTTGTGGACAAGGGTGCTGTTTCACAGGGGGGTATTGATACCAATTTGGGTTCAACAACCGCGTAATACTTTAATCACATGGCAGATACCACGTCATTGCTGAGCTGGAAGGTCACACACCACTAGCATGACTACTATTTTGGCAGGAAAAGTAGTTAGAATCAGTTCCTATGTTCATTTCTAGTATTCATTGTATTTTTCTTTGTATTTTCCTTTAATTCTGATTAAGTAGTATTAATAGGAGTGGATAGTACTTGAAAGGCATAATTTGAATGTGATAGCTCAATATAATTTTCATTTCCCCTCTCATTCTCTCTCAATTTCTCCCCTGTTCTTCATCCTTCTCTTAATTCTTCTTCTTTCTTCTTCTTATCTGCATTTCACTCTCTTGATACCTTCATTTTGGTATCAAATTAAGGTTGTCCTCAATCAAATTTATACGCTTAACTATTAGAACTAGCAGATCATATTGAAGCTCAGACCAATTCGACATATTTGTGCTTAATATCGGGAATCTTCTCAGGTTTTTTTGTTTTGGTTGAAAAATCCTCTCAAGTTAAAGATACACAAACCTTATAACAAGCCGTATATATAATTGAAAGAGATATCCTAATTCCTTTTTACTTTCTTAAACTTTGTGTCAATTCAAAACATATAAACTTCAACATTTGTGTAATACAATTTTCTACCCATAAATAATGAATTGTTTGTGACACAAATCATTGGGCTCAATTAAATATTACTCCTAGTTTCCTACCAGTTAGCAAGAAAATAGAAAGAGCCTTATAGTATCCAGTGGTGAGGGACAAAGGACACGCTTTTAATGCAAGTTGGTTTCCACCGGTTGATTAGAGGAGTTTTTCCGATGAGGATCCTGGTGAAAGTATGGAATTAGGGCAAAGGTTTCTAATTGGGGAGGGAGAAGACGGGTTTGGGTTTTTGAGGGGTGGATTAAAATTAATATATATATATATATATATATATATATACACCAAATAAAACCGTTTAAATGGTTTGGTAAAATTTCAAATAAAATTAGGATGAGATAAACTGCGTTTTGTAAATTAGGTTGTAAAATCCTACTCAATACTCCCTCTTCCTACTCCGTTATCTAGTTTGGTAGTTTTTTGTTACTAAATCTATCTAATTTCTCCCAAAATTACTTTTTTTTAAAAATAAAAATGTTGTTTATCTCTCTTTATTTTACTCTGTTCATCTCTTTTCCTTAATCCCATATTCTTAGCACCTGCTTCTTTAACCACACCATGGGATACACAGTCCTTTCGGTTCCCTGACCATGGCGGACTTTCAACTTTCCTAGGACTTTACAGGTTAATCCATCGGGGTTACTAAGAAGGTAAGGAACTAACCATTTACTAAGAGTGATTTAAACAGTATATGAACACCATAGTAATAAACATCATATTATATAGTCATAATAACAGTAATAATACAAACTAACGGTACATGATATTTAACATAGGGAGAAAACTACTAAGATCTAGAAAGCTTATAACTACTTACATAATAAAGATCGGAAAGAGGTTTCCCATTCGGGAGTCCCCGAGTGATGTTGCATCTACTTGAAAATAAATACTCACACTCTTTGTACACAAACACTCACTCTTTTTTTTTTTTAAAAGGTAAATATGTAAAACTTAAAACTTTGAGAAACTCTCAAACTAATTTTTGTAATATGCTCTGTTTGCTTTGTTCTTCACTCTATCTTTCTTCTAGCAAATGGTCTTTTATTTGTTACTGAGGATCCGGATCTTAAATTTGGATTTCAAATTTCGAATAAGCTTTCTTCACCTGCCGGGTGCTCTTTGGGCCCCATCGTCACATGGGTTTTGAAAACTTTTTCAAAAATAATTGTCCTCCTTTTGTCTTCTTTTGGGTAGTGGAGTCTTCTTTGTAGTAGTGGCTTGTGATGTCATTGCTTACATATTCTTTTTTATCTTTTCCTCTTGGTCGTCACTGTGTGCGTATGCTCTATGTGTCTAGGTTATGTAGTGCAACGGAGTCGAAACTCATTCCTGAGTTATCGTGTTCATTTGGGTCTTGAGAAAATTGGTCTAGAGATGGATTGTATTCGTCACTTCTACTTTCCGAATCTTCAGGATCAGAATTTGCTGATTCTGGTTCTGGATTTGGGTATTCCTGTATAACTTCTTTAGTCTTCTCGCTGAGTAACTTGTAAAGATAACTTTGTATTAATTTTTCAATCTTTTTGTCTTTTTTTTCTTTTTAAAAGAAAACCTTTAGTTTTCCTACTTGTCTCTGCCCCTGTAGTATTTTTGAAACGTGATGGTAAAATTCTCACATTTTTTGGCAAAGTGTCAGCCATTAACGGATTTGATAAGGCTTTACCCATTACCGTTTGAACGGGACTAGCTGTACCTTTAGCCGATACAATAGCTCTTTCTACATTCTTTGGGGAAGGCATACCCGTCTTATCCATTTTGGAATGAGATGTAGAACTCTTTTGTTTGTCTGATTCTTGTAATGGTATGGTCTGGTTGATATCAAATTGCAAAATCTTTATTCTTTCTTGCAGGATATGAATATGTTGGGTTAATTTTTCTTTTTCCTTTTCGATTCTGTCAATATTTTGATTATGTCTCCTAAAACCTTCTGTCATTGACAAACAATGATCACAAAATATGATTTTGTCCGTGTCTTTCTTGATGTTGTATTGTATGAACAGACTTGTGGTTTGTCTTAATGCTGGACTTATGAAAGAGTTTGATCCCAAATTTCCTTTTACATAGTCTAGGGCATCGTTTAGATCATCGAATCCTTTGAAGAGGGGAGTGGGGAAGTCTTTTATAGAACTTATTACTTCGGTCCATGTCTGAAAAATGCTTGCTAGTCTTCCTTGAACTACCACATAGAATTTAAACTTCTTATTTTCATTTTTCTCGGTAAAATAATGGCTTAATGAATTTAACACTGAAATGAAATAGTTGTTGTCTCTTGGTACCTTGTTGTAGGCTATCCACAGATTATCTATCAAGCATCGTTGAGGTCTATCTATTTTTGTCTCTGGTTTTACTCGAAAAGTTAGTTAGATGGTGGATAGAATATCAAATTCTGTTTTCCAAAATATAGTCTTTCTATGCTTGGGGTGTTTAGTTTGGCTTCTTCCAATTTTGTCTGAGGTTTAAACAAAGTGTTTCTCAATAGAGTCTGTAAATATAAGTCTTTGTCTTTTTGGCTTGTAGCGCTGCTTGAGCTGGAAGCTCTTGCTCTGTCTTTTCCTGTATTCATACTGAAACAAAATAGTTAGTTTTAATAAGCCTGCTAAGTTGATCTGCTAAAGAATTATCCTTGCCTTTTATATGTTCTAGAGTAATATTGTATATTGAAGTAGCGTCTAGAAAATTTAACCATCATCTTTTACTACTACTTTTTCCATTTATTTTTTGGTGAAATTTTACAATGGCTTCACAATTAGTTCGTACTAAAATTTCTTTTTTATTTATAATGTATAATTTAAAACTGTATAATCCGTAAATTATCGCTAGTATCTTTGCATCTATACTGCTCATATTCCCTTTTTCTCTGTATTTTCCACTTTGATAAGCGCATATATTTTCATCTTTTTTGTCTTCATATTTGTTTTTCTTTGTTTTTAAAACCGCTCCCCATCCTTCTAAACTTCCATCTGTTTTTACTATTGGATAATCTGTTTCTAATGGGAGAAATAGGTCTGGTATGTTTTTAACCATTTGTTTTAATTTCTGAACTAATTTTATGTCTTCAGTATTGAAAGTTTTTTGTCCATGTATTCTTGTTTTTGAGTATAGAGGTCCTGCTACTTTGCCTAAGTCTTTTATGAAGTTTCTTGCATAATTTAGGATTCCTAAAATTTTTTGTAAGTCCTTAGTGTTGTCTAATTTATCTGGCATATCTAAAACCTTTTTTGCTATATGAGGTTGTAATTTTATTTTACCATTTCGAATTTCTACTCTTAAGAAATTTATGAGACTTTTGCATAACTCCATCTTTTTCTTACTAATGATTATCCCATTGTCTACGAATAGTTTAAATACTGTTTGTAAATGTCCTAAGTGTTCTTTAATAGTATGACTAAATACTAGAATATCATCTATGTATACTAGAATATAATTTTTATATTCCCTAAAAATATTATCCATTTTTCTTTGGAAAATTGGAGGGGCTATCTTTAGTCCAAATGGCATTCCTAACCATTCGAAGTGTCCTTCTTGACAAGTAAAAGCAATCCATTCTATACTGTCTTCATGCATTTTAACTTGTCAATATCCAGATTTACAATCAAACTTGATAAATATTTTTCTTCCTTGTATTTGATTTATTAGTTTTGATTTGTTTGGTAGTTTATAGCCATCCATTCTAATATTGTCATTAAGTCTCTTATAATTTATTACCATTCTAGCCCTTCCTCTTACTATTTCTCTATGATTTCTTACCATAAATGTTGCTGACCTATGCCTTAAAGTTGATCTTCTTATTACCCCTAATTTTAATAATTCTTTTATCTGATCTTTGAATTCTTTCAGGTCTTCGTTCGTTGATTCTATCGATGCAGTTTTAACATTGTATTCAGGGTTGATGATGTCAAGTCTGCAAGTTATGTGATTGGCTTCCCAGTGCTTTAGGGGTCTTCTCCAATTATCTCTAACTTGTCTAGAATAGAAATTACTTCATCTAAGTCTTTCTGATTTTTTATTACTCCTATATATTGTAAACCTCTTTTGAAATTGTAAAGTTCTGTATTTATTTCTATTAAATTATAACTTTTTTCTATATGTGTATCTGAGAGGCTTATTTCTAATAGTTCTATTTCTTCAATTTTTTCTTCTTTATTTATAATGTGTATCTTAGTACAAGTGCATTCTTCTCTTTTCTTGCATTTCGAGGTATTTGTATTAGGCTTATTTTTAAGATATCTAGATCTTGTTGGAATGGATTCAATTGTTATTACGGTTTGGGTAGTATTTTTAGAGAAGATTACTCCGTCTCTCGTAAGGAGACAACTACCATTATTATGTAATAGGAAGTCTAATCCTAAGACAAAGTCCACTCTAATATTTAAATCTCTAACCCATATTTTTTCTAACTTGTACGTGGGCTTATAAAAGTCTGCACATGTGTTTAAAAAACTTATTTGTGCATTACTAACATAATGCTTATATACATTTGAAGATCCATCCAATTGCATGGCGCTCAGTGGTTCTGAAAATTCTTTTATTACATCTAAAGGTAGTATTCCTCTATTTATTATACTTTTTGTGCATCCTGAGTCTACTAGGCTAAATACAATGTTTTACTTTTACTGTCATATTGTTCTAGCATGATATTTTGGATATAATGGTGAATTCTAGCTCCTATTGTAGGTAATTGTAAATCTATCTGTTTAATTTCTTGATTTATTGAATTTATTTCTTGTGTTGAAAGTATGTCTGAATATAGTTTTAATTGTTCTAAATATAGATGTCTTTGCTCTATTAAGAAGTCGTATATATTTGAATAATTTTATCTTATTCTTAAAATATACCAATGATATTCTTGGTCAATTATTATCTGTCTTTCATAGGATCGAGGCCTTCTTTTATATATTCTTGTTGGCATATATATATATATATATATATATATATATATATATATTTCCATTCATTGAACAAATTAGTCCTTAAAAAAATGAAGTAGAATCATCTCAATTGATTAAAGACAAGGAGAGAGAATTGCTCTAATTAGTAAACAACTTTAAAATTTATAATTCTAAAGAGTAAAAATAAATTAATTTTTTTTATCATTAATAATTTACACTTACTATTAATTATTCTTAAAAGTAAAAAAGAATTACTCCCTCCACCACTTTCCGTTAAGTTTTTCTAAAAATAAATGTCCAGAAACTAAAATATAATTTACTATTTTATACCTATTTTACCCTTATCATTAAGAACTTCACATTATTTCCAACATTAATGACTCAATTTAGAAGTGCTATAACATAATTATACTTTTATTTATTGTTTTTAAGATTTTTTCTAGTCAGACGTGGTAATTAAATAAAAAGTGCTAATTACATAGTATCACCTTTACTAATTGCATGCATATACTTTATTTTAATTTGAAAATCTATTGAAAATAGTTTATCTACGTTAACGAGGTAAGGTTTTAAATACTCCACCCTCTCTAGATCTCACTTGTAATAAAATTTTACGAAATTAAAATTTTAAAAAATAAATTATACATAAATTGTTACAAAAAAAATAGAAAAAGAAATGTCCACATCGTGCTAGTTCCGTCCATGATGAGAAAACACGGGGCTTGATATAATCAATGGTCTAAAGTCAAATAATTACTGAAATACACGTTTTATGTTTTCCTTATTTTCAATATCCCCTTCTATTTCTAAAAACCTCTAAAATCCGTTATTTCTATCCTAATGTATTTAATGTATCCGAGCCACCAATATTTAATGTATCTGAGCTATATATTATGTATCCGGTTTATTATATAATGTATCCAGTTTATTATAAAATGTATCCGAGCTAGTTTTTAATGTATTTGAGCTACATAATATGTATCCGATTTATGTTATAATGTATTCGGAATACTCTTTAATGTATCCGAAATATACAAATTTTAAGAGATTATTGTAATTAGAAAAAGAATAAGAATAAAATGTAACTTACTCTTTACACTATGGATTTATGTAAATTATATAATAATTTTTATATAGACACGACAAAAATCAAAATTAACAAGTTTGTTATATGTACTAATTAATGAAATATACAAACTTAACCTAATTTGTTCACTCATTCAAACAACTCAAACTAAATATGAAAAATGAAACATATTACTTATAATGATACAAAAATTATATTGTATAAAATAAATACCATCAGGGCCGACTCAATAAGATAGGGAGCTTCAAGCGTAACGTAAGAGAGGAGCCCTAATATTTTATTTTATTTATCATATATATTTTTATTTAAAATCTATATTTCTAACTTTTTTTTAGATGTGATGTTATTAGTTACTATTTTAGAATTGATTTGTATTAATAATTCCTTTTCAACTAATAATATAGCTAATTCATTCAATCTCTCTCGAGACATTGTTGATCTTAAATAAGATTTAATCAATATTAGTTTCGAAAACCTGCTTTGGGCTAAGGTAATGATTACAAAAACTGTTAATATTATTCTATAAGCAATATATGTATTTTGAAAAAAATCAAGTCTTTTTATTTGATTGAGTACTTTTATTAGATCATTATCTTCCATTTGTATTGTTTCTCATACACTTTTAATTCAAAAAAATAAATTTAAACCATTTATATCAGAATAACTATTATGTGTTGAAGGGACTTTGTGATTTCGTTATCAATATTTTCATCAAACTGTTTCTTACGAAATTCAGGTGCTATATTCATCTCATATACAATTTACTTAGTAGAAATCATACCACTCATAGTACAT
>JAKRZT010007516.1:0-68541 GCA_029582215.1 Solanum sparsipilum
GGGTATCTCATTATTTATTCTTTTTGATGTACTTAGTCTTTCTTTTACTATTTTCAAATCTTCTTCTATATCAATTTCATTATAACTATAATCATTATTATCTATGATTGTAACTATCCTTTCAAAAGGATTTTCTATTTTTTTTTTTTTTTTTTTTTTGATGTTATATTATGTTTTGTTGTTAAAACATATAAGTGTTTACATATGGCTGTAAATATTTTACTTTCTGGGGCTAGTTTTATCCCTGACATTTTCTAATATAATACTAGTGATTTATCTATATTTCTGTCATTTATTGCTACTGAGTAATTAACACTTATTATGAATTTAAATTTTTGGTATATAAGGTTACCTTTTACTGCACTTATTATACTTTTTTCTATGGGTTGTATGATCCTATCATCTGCTAAGTATATTTCTATGGGTGTATCTATTCCTTTTCTAAAACATGCTTTTATTAATATTTTTGTTCCTCCTAAATGTACATATTTAATTGGATTTTTAGCTTTAATATCTTGTATTTCTTTATTTATTATTCGTTTGTTTATTATTGGTATTTTAGCCTTTCCTTTGGTGTATTTGCAATCTACGATATGTTCTCTTTGACTTACTACATAATATTGTTCTTTTTGTCGTTTAAACCAATTTCTTATTGTTGATATTTCCAATATTTTTTCTACGCTTAGGTCTAATTCTTTTCTTTTTATTTGTTTAAATATATTATTATCAAATATTATTTTTTTGTTCTGCAGATTCTTCATCTTGATATTCTTCTTTAGTTATTATTTGTATATATCTGTTTTAGTCATTTATAAAGTATTCATTATCTGATTCAATTATTAAATTATTTTCTATTTCGTTTATTTCGTTTTCTGATAATTCATATATACTATCATCGCTTTCTAATTCATAATCTATATACTCTATTTGTACATATTTTTCATTATCTATTAGTATCTCTGGTATTTGTTTTTTCTTTGGATTTTTAGGTAATGTGCAATCTTTAGCTATGTGTCCTAATTTTCCACAGTTACAGCAAGTACATTCCGTTAATTTCTTCTTTGGTCTATATGGTATTTTAGTTTTGTAGTTTTTTACGTAGTAGTTTCTTCTTGGTCTTTTATACTTATATTTTGATCTATATTTTTTATAGTTTCTTTTTTTTATTATACTTTTTATAATACCTATCCGTACATCCAAATTGGGGTGCTATTTTATTTTTGCAACATGCTAGGTTTATCACTAATATTTTTTCCATTTTTATTTCTTCTTTATGTTTTTCACATAGTTCTATAAACCATCGTTGTAGGAATTTCATTCTAGCTCCTAGGGTATCTGTTAGTCCTGCTTCATTCCAACTTCTTATTACTTTTGAACTAAAAAGTTCGGGTAATTTTGTAAAATATAGTTTCCTTCTTTCTTTACATTCCTTTGTACTATATGTTCCTTTATAATAGTATTCTCTAAATGCACACGTATATTCATCTATATAACACATATTACATATTGCTAATTTTGTCATTAGATTCCTGTTTATAATTTTTTTCTTTATTTTGTTCTTCTACTTCTGTAGTCATACTACCAATAGTAATAAAATTTAAAATATATCAAGGAGATAAAAATATCACTTTAGGAATAAAATGGTTAGAAAAAGTAAAACCATATAATCTAGAAGACAAACAGTTAACAATAAATTATGAAAATAAAAGAGTAATAATAAAAAGAACTTTATTGACAACATGAAAATATATATACTTGCAAAAATAATTGTAGAAGGATATTATAATAGATATTATACTCCGATGATAGATACAGGAACAAAAGCTAATATATGTAAATATAATTGCTTACCAGAAGCTAAATGGGAAAAGTTAAAAACACCTTTAGTAGTAACAGGATTTAATAATGAAGGAAACATGATCACATATAAGGCAAAAAATATAAAAATACAAATATGAGATAAGATATTAACTATAGAAGAAATATATAACTTTGAATTTACAACAGAAGATATGTTATTAGGAATGCCCTTCTTAGAAAAACTATTCCCACACATAATAACAAGAACACACTGGTGGTTAACAACACCATGTAAACAAAAAATAGGAGCAAAAAGAGTGAACAACAAAAAACGAAAAATAACGGAATGGATAAAAGGAAGTGAGAAAATTACACAAAAATTAGAAAATATAAAAGAAGAAGACTCACAAATAGAATTAATTATATTCTCTATAGATAAAGTAAAAATAATCCAAGATAAATTAGAATTACTACATAGTGAAGATCCTTTACAAGGATGGGAAAAACATAAAACAAAAATAAAAATTGAGCTAATTGATGATAATAGTATAATAACACAGAAACCATTAAAATATAATTTTAATGATTTAACATAATTTAAGATTCACATACATGAATTATTAGAAAAAGGATACATACAAGAAACTAATAGTAAACATACAAGTCCAACATTTATAGTAAATAAACATAGTGAACAAAAAAGAGGAAAAAGTAGAATGATTATTGATTATAGAAATTCAAATGCGACAACTAAAACTTATAATTACCCAATACCAGATAAAATATTAAAGATAAGACAAATATAAGGATATAATTATTTTAGTAAATTTGACTGCAAATCGGGATTTTACCACTTAAAGTTGGAAAAAGAATCTAAAAAACTTACAACATTTACGGTACCACAAGGGTTTTATGAATAGAATGTATTACCATTTGGATATAAAAATGCACCAGGAAGATATCAACACTTTATGGATAACTACTTTAAACAACTAGAAAATTGTATAGTATATATATTGATGATATATTACTATATTCCAAAACCCAGGATGAACATCAAAGATTATTAGAAAAATTTATACATATTATAGAATATTCAGGCATAAGCCTAAGTAAGAAGAAAGCAGACATAATGAAAAACCAAATAGAATTCCTAGGAATACAAATAGATAAAAATGGAATAAAAATGCAAACACATATAGTACAAAAAATAATAAACTCAAATGAACTACTAGATACAAAAAAGAAATTACAATCATTCTTAGGACTAATAAATCAAGTAAGAGAATACATACCGAAATTAGCAGAGAATTTAAAATCATTACAACAAAAATTAAAAAAAGATATAGAATATCAGTTTGATAAAAAAGACCAAATACAAATACAAAGGGTAAAACTATTATGTAAAAACCTACCAAAACTATATTTTCCAGATGAAAACAAAAAAATTACTTTTATAGTAGAATCAGATGCCAATGAAAAGAGTTATGGAGGAGTCTTAAAATATAGGTATGATGAAGATAAGATAGAACATCATTGTAGATACTATTCAGGAACATTCACTAATACATAAATAAAATGGGAAATAAACAGAAAAGAATTATATTCCGTATATAAATGTTTATTATCATTTGAGCCATATATTGTATATAACAAATTTATTATAAGGACAGATAACACACAAGTAAATTGGTGGCTAACAAGAAAAATACAGGATCCAGTAACTACAAAAGAAATAAGAAGATTGGTATTAAATATATTAAATTTTATATTTACTATTGAAGTGATAAAAATTGATAATAATGTTATTGCAGATTACTTATCAAGACAAAGCTACTCAGACTTAGAAAGAAAATACAATTGAAGAGATACTCAAAGCCATTACTACACTTTGTATAAAAGTGGACAGTACGGACAATGAGATACAAAAGCTAAAAACTAATGAAGATAATCTGAAGTCTAGAGCTAATACAGGTCAGCAGCATGACTGTAAAAATGCGGAGCTAAGTCGATCGGGAGACTTTAAAAAGCCAGAGATCAAAGGTGACGTTGGGAAACACCTTAAAACCCATAATGTTTGTTTAAATACAGCTGCAAGTACAAGCAAACAAGTTAGTGAAAAATAGCATAAGAATGCAAACTTAAACCAGCTATTTGAAAAACCATTTACCCCAAGAACGTCAAGAAACACATTGACCATGGAACCACAAACTTCTACATATGCAGATAGTCTACAGAATGAGAAAAAATTATATAGCCATGTCACGAGAACCTATATTGAAAATATATATAAAATCAAAACTTATTTGAACCTTAACCCTAGATCCACTACAACCAAAGAACCAAATCAAGATTACCTAACCCAGAAATTACAAGGTTATAACAAGTTAATTGCACAACCAAAAACTAACTCCAATTTAGTAAGAACATGTTACAATTATGGACTATTAAACACTGTATATACATATGATGGAGAAGAAATAAGTGGAATTCCAAAACCACACTACGCATTCATCACATATAAAAGAGTTATCAAGGGAAACCTATTTTATATAAAGTTTTATACAGCATCAGCGGAGATATTATACGAAGAGATAAAACCTCCAATTCAAGTTATTAAGATAGGACTAACCAAAGACATGATATACCTCAAGATATTGGACAACAAGAAGAAATACAAAAAATAGAGATACCAAGTTTTTATGCTAATAAAAGAATAATTGGTATATCAACTATTATACAAGAGTTAACAAACAATTATTTAAACGGAAATGCTATATGGAGCTACTACTCTAGAGATCAGTTAATGATATATTCAAATTCAAGAGAACTAAGAAAAGCAGATATGGATGCAGTCCAACGATGGATCTTATCATTATTAAAGTCAGAAGAACAACCTACAACATGAGCATTAAAGGAGGGATTTATTTCGTCAGAATTATTAACTAGATATTGTGTGCTAATTGGACACAAATATTCTGACCACATATGTTCGAAATGTAATGGACAAGATAATATAATTCCAGATGTTCAACTGGAATGATACAACAAAGAAGATAAAAAGATATAAAGATGAAAAGAAGACAGATGGCCGACAAGAGATAAAAAAAAGATAGATACAAGATAGATGGCCGACAAGATAAAGCAAATAGTGTAAATATGTAAATTATTTGCTTAAAAGTCATAAAGTGTACAATATAAAGTAAATAGTAGATGCATAGTCATAAAGTAAATAGTAGACGCATTATTAGAGCATCTAGAATAGTAGATTTGCATTGTCTATATATTGATTCATTTGTAAACATTGTAAATTAGGCAAAGCCTAATATAAATAAAAACTTTCAAAAAGCTCTCTAATAATTAATCAATACTTAAAAGATAAAGGAGCAATCTGAAATCCAATAAGATATTTTAGATATCATGGATAAGCAAGAGGCAAAGGTATATTGTTTAACAAATATGCAGAACTAATTTCATATATTCCTGAATATCATATATGATTGAATAAATTTATGTAAGTTAATATGTATTAGAATTATTTGAATCATGATTTCTAGTTTATTAGCACACTTGAAACAGAAAGAAAACTTCTATACTATGCAATCCTAATGTTGAAATCGGTAGGCGAGAAAAGCCGTATAGGGGAGTAAACAAAGTTGAGGCGCTGATAAGAAGGAAGTATCTGCTAAAGTACGATGTTAGTAGTGACAAGAGAACATGATAAATAGATAATTTAGTTCATAATAATCTAATATGAATTTAATCAGTTATGAATATGGTAGGAATGAATAATTGAAAACAAAAACCTGCATAACAAAGTACATGACTACATATATGCATGATGAAATAATAAAAAGTTATAACACTTTAATCTTATATATATATAAAGGTATAAAGATAATTGAATTAAGAAGAATCATATGGGAAAAATATTTAATGATGACGAATCAGAAGATATACTAAACCAACAATGGTATGAGATAGACCTACATGATCTATATTCAAACCCCGAAATATATGATTTAGAAATAAAGATTCAGATTGAGATGAACTGCGAATATTTACAATATTGGACAGAAGCTATGAAAAATATAAAACTAGTAAAACAATTAATGGAGAATAATTGATATATGTATCTAAGAACCCAAGATATGTTATATCTAGAATATATCATAAATAATAATAAAGAAATATCAAGATTAAAACCCCTAGCCAAAGAATATTACAATAAAATCTTTAGCGAAAATTAATGAAAACAATTATAAAAGATAAAATTGTTAGATGAATTCTGCACCCCCTAAAATTGGAAAAAATATTTAATGATGACGAATCAGAAGATATACTAAACCAACAATGGTATAAGATAGACCTACATGATCTATATTCAGACCTCGAAATATACGATTTAGAAATAAAAGATTCAGATTGAGATGAACTACGAATATTTACAATATTGGACAGAAGCTATGAAAAATATAAAACTAGTAGAACGATTAATGGAGAATAATTTATATATGTATCTAAGAACCCAAAATATATTATATCTAGAATACATCATAAATAATATTAAAGAAATATCAAGATTAAAACCCCTAGCCAAAGAATATTACAATAAAATCTTTCGCGAAAATTAATTAAAACAAATATAAAAAATAAAATTGTCAGATGAATTCCGCACCCCCCAAAATTGATGTGACAACCTATTAAATAGAATGAATCTCAAAAGAAATTAAAATCATGAATTCAATTTGTATGAAAAAAAATACAATAATGCATTTCTGCAAATACTAATAATAATTGTTAGTAAACGTAGTCCTACTCCTGTTAAAAATCGATTGTACCATCAAAGCTTTGGTGCCAAACATCTACCAGTGGACCCTCACTTGCGTATGCTTAAGGAGAATCCGGACTTTCGTAAGTTAATAATTTTAAATATAATTATAAACAAAAATAAAAAAATATCTTGTACATGTATTTATTTTAATTAATTTTTGGCTCTTACCAGTTAAAATTGCAAGCAAGCCTGAGGCTGGTAGTAAGGAGAAAGTGGGGATTGATTTGAACAATTGAGGAATATTGTGCTGGTGCTGGACGATAAATCTTAGAAGTCCAAATTATGTTATTGGATAAATCCTCTAAGAATATTGTATAACATTATTAATATTCTTGGTGTTGTTTTTTTCTTTTAGTCCTTTCAATTTCATATGTAGATAAGTGTTGAACTTCTTTATTCAAGTTTGGATGTTGCAATTTTAATTTGTTGTCAATTTTGAATTATCAATAAATTGTATTTCTATGTAAAACTCTTCATGTCTGAATACATACATCATATTTCTTATTTTGAACATTTACTTATTAAGATTTACTCTATTATTTAGAAGTGTTTTCTCTTATCTACTTGTCTTAGTTATTACTCTCATTGTTTCAGTTTGTTTGATTGATTTTAACTTGACACAGTTTAAATAAGTAAAGTGGATTTATGAATCTTGTAATCTTAAACTATATGTAAAATGTTTCAAAATGCATTTTAATATCGTGATCTTAAAATGTCATGTCTACTGTTAAAATTTTAAATATATCAATTCTAACCCTTCGAACTGTGTTGTTCTATACTAAACTTCATGCCAAGTCTAACATAGGGAGTTCTACATACCCAAATTCACTTCTAAAAGGCCCTATGAATTCCTTAATGAATTAGCTACTATAAAAATGATCTGAGCTTAGACATACCACCCAATCAATTCTCATATTATCTTAGACCACACCTCTCTCAGGTTTCACCTAAGACTTGCCTAGCCTATGATTTTCTAGTCACTACCCTAAAAGTTTTCTGATCTAAATCTTTCACCATTGGTCTATCCATAATGATCGGAAATGGTTGTTACAAATGCCATATAAGTACCCAATATTTTGGTACCCATACTACATTTGTGGATCTTTTCTAATGCATCTTGTTGTACTAGCCTGCCTCACTGATTGTTGAATCTCATATGGTCGTCACAAACTTGGATTGTGGTGAGGTTTTTATGTTTGAAAGACTTGTTGTTATTCCTTCTTTTGTACTTGACTATGTATTTGTATTTTCTTTAGACAATCTTGATGCATATAATCCTTTATGTACTTCGATGCTTCTGTATCAATGACACCAGGTCCATGGATTGGTATTTGTATATAGTTTGTCTATTTTGGTTACTTTCGGGCACATTTTATATATTTGGTATCGTATTTAGATATCTATGTTGTGGGCTCTATTCTATATTTGTATTTCTACTTCCCTCCATACTTTTACAATATTTTTTTATGTTTTGCTTTCGATTTAGGCTTTCCTAAAAGGGGGTTATAGTAGGTTCCATAATGGCCCAATTTCGGATCATGACATGGGTGGGCTGGAGTGACCAGTAAATTGGTCTATGGTTTGTGATTAAGTTGTAATCTGAGGATGTTAAGGCTAGTTGAAGATTATTTGGTGTTGTATTATTGTTTTAGACGAAGATCAAGCTGAAGCTTCGCAAAAAGGGAAGGCTCATGTAACACCTCATAAATTAGACTTGAACCTTGCAACGGAAAACAATAGAATTTGGTGAACCACGACAGGATTCGCGAATCGTGAAAGGAACCACGACTCGTCGACCTACCCATGGTTCATGCCCACCTAGAATTTGTGGACTACATGACCCTTCACGGGCCATGGACCACCACATGAGCCGTGGGAAGGCTCGTGGATGCCAGGCAGAACCAACCCAATCTCAGGCCTCAGACCATGGAGCCCACCACGGGTCGAGGTCTTAGTGATGGGTCGTGGCAGGGTCCATCATCCTGAGCCAACAGACCCCCTGACCAAGTAAAGAACCACGATGGCCTTCACGGTCTGTGGTCCTTAACACGGCCGTGGTCCTTAACATGGGCCATGGTAGGGCTTATGGAGGACTTCCCCTAGAGCCAGTGATTAATAGCATTTTGAAGACACTTCAGCCAATTCTAAGCGTCAACAGTTGTTAAATAGTATATAACCTAACTAAATGAGTTAGGGTCGAATCCTACAAGGAGTAGTGCGTGTTTAAGATTAAATAGGGAAGTGTGAACATGATCAAATCAGTCATAGGAATAAAAATGATCGAATAAAAACATCATTCGAATCAAGGGGTGACACGAATGTCAAATGGGGGGTTTTGGTTTAAAATTTTCAACCACAAACAGTGGTGAACAACACAAAATAACAATAATGACACAGATTCTTGGGATGTGATTCAATTATAGGCTAATATAGACAAATGGGTAATTGCAACTATTAGAAATTAGCTAGATATTAGTGAGTAAGCTAGACTATAAAGGAGATAAACTTTCTCTCAAATAATTTACTCCGAATCAAGTCGATTTCTCTTGAACATCAACAAGCATGCAAAATAAGAACAACCTACTCCTTAGTCCATCCACTCTCTCGAGCTAAATGTGTGGAATTAGGTTTAGGATTCACTATCTCGAGATGAACCCATGTCAACCTAATACCCATAGACCATTAATCAATAATCTTAGTTTTAAAACCTCTATCTCGAGCAAGTAAAAACATAAGGGTCGAACTGCATTTGCAACTACAATTCTTAAATTAAACCACAATTAATGGTGGAACTCACTTCTATATAGCATTTAAACTAACATTTAGCAATACCCATAAGCTAAATCAGCCCATAATCACACCCCAAGAAGTAGGGTTTTATCTAGACATCATAAAAAGATAAAAATCGTTACCAAATTGAGTTTCCATCAACTGGGTAAGATTGATTTCGTCCTTACAATGCTCCAATTTGAAGAATCTCAAAGACCCAGTTCCAATTTCTTAGAAGTGAAAAACTTCAATTCTTCAAAACATAGGAAAAACTAGAGAAAACTTGACTCACAGTTCAAAAACATATTTATAGTCACCAAAAATGTGTTGTGAAGAGTCAGTCGGCGAAGTAAGTCGGGCTCACCGAATCACTTGGCGATCTGCCCTTTGGTCAATTCTATCGCCCTTCTGCATTGGCCTTCAGCATCCTCAAGGTCTATAACTTTGGACGATCCAACACTGCATCGCGGAACCACTCGGCGATCCGCTGACTGCTCCTTTTAAAAAGCCAACTTGGTTCTTTCCTTCAAGGCTTGGCACACTGGAACTTTAGGATGTCAAGTAGCTATTCAGCGACTCGCCAAGTGGACTTGGCAATCACCAGGCTTGGTTTTCTTCATTCTTTCAGCTCACTTTCTTCCTTTTTGCAAATTGGTGTCCTTGCTTTATTCCTCAATCCATATACCTGGAAATCAATGGTTTTGCATCAGTTATTGGCACAAAATAAGAATTTGAGGACACTAAACGAATATAAATAAAGCCCTAAATGAGTCCAAATCCCGGACTCATCAACACCCTCAACTTAAACTTTTGCTTGTCCTCAAGTACAACTCAAGTTTAGCAGTTCATAAAGGATGTATCAAACAGTGGTACGAAAGACTCAATCATGAATGCACACAACAAGAGTCAACTTACTCATGCAAGGATCAATTATGCACTCACAGATTCAAGTTGTGACTCACCACTATCAAAGACTCTCAAGTTCACAATACTTGTTCAAACGCAAGTTCAAGCTCAACAAAGGTACTCAAATGCCTTCATAACAAAGATCATTCCATATTCACACACAATTATTCAACACTTTATAGCTCCAGGATCACACACAACTCTCACACTCACAAAGATGAACACATGAATGACTTCACCCATAGGTTTGCCCTTATTTTCAATCAACATTTGCTTCAGCTCATTCTAGATCAAAAAAATCTTTTCAAGGCTTGTAAAGGGGCTGAGAGTAAAGGTATGGTCAGTTAGGCTCAATGGCTGCTATCCTCGTGATATGTTGTATGAACATCACTTTCTTTCCTTTTCTTCATCATTTTCAATCATGCTCAAAATTCACCCCATTATTCACTTCTCATGGAATACCGTACACCCCATTTCTTTTGCAACTTTCAAAACTTTTTTTCACAACTTTTTCGTTCTTTTAATCTTTCATTTTTTTTTGTATGGACAGGTTCCATCTTTCTCAAAACCATGGATAAAGGGGAATTTTTGGCACTTTTTTATTTACCCTCTCTTTTCACCACACCACCAATTTAGGCTTTTGGCCTAAGTTGGCTATTCAAACAAACCACACTTCATGAGGATTATGGGTGAATGGATAAAGAGGAGTTACAATTGCAACAAGTTTCTTTCAAGAAAAGTATAAGGCCCAAAGGGTGTTCAAGCAAAGTTACACACTCACAAAGTTGCCCACAAAAGAAGTATATTGTCAAATTGTTTCACTCTTCAAAATTGTTGCCTAAGATCATTTCAAGAGCTTGCATCACTTAGTCATCCGGACCAACGGGGCAAATTCTAGGTGTCACCACATAAGGTTCACGGTAAGATCATCACACAAGGCATTGGTACCAATATTAAACAAGACTCAACACTTTCGCTAGTGTGCAATGTTCATCACAAGAGACTTCATTCGATAACCGCTAGTCACAATGTGATGCAGGAAGTTGACATATTGTTTATGCAACTTAATTTGGCCTCATCGTAGCTGTACATTTATTTTTATTCGATTAAGAGCACTATTCAAGTCATCGATATTGAATATAACCGAAACTCAAATTTGCACAAGAACAACCACAATCACACCCAAGAGGGGGCAATTTTTTTTAGAGAGGGTTAAAATGATTTACATTCAAAATAAGGAGCCATAAGCTCAAACATCCACAAAACAGTGTCAAAACATAATTTTCAGCACAAAAACCCAATAGATATACAAAAATGATAATCACAAGAGGTAGGTATGGAAATACCTTATCCCACGACAAGTAAAAGTAGTTGTCCTCAAATGCAAAAAAATATTAAAAAGTCAATAGAAATGACAAAGAGGGAGGTAAAGAAGGGTCTTGCCTACACAGTCGCTCCATATGTCGGGGCATCAGTGCCTGTTGCAATATCAACACTACTAGCTCCACTAGGGCCTGCCATCAACGTCTCTGTCAGTGATGTATGAATCACCGACTGTACAATCGTCTCTTCCAGGTCTGGCATGTCTCTATAACTGGTCTCTTCTGGCACCTCGATTTGCTCCTCATCGGTCTCTGCCACTGACTCATCGGCGGCCACATCATCAATCTGCATATCTCAAGTGGTAGCCGGGGCATCCATATTATCAGCTGCCTCCAATAGTGAAGTAAAGTCTGTGGACTTCAAGTAGTCCACAACCTTCCTCAAATCTGTAACTTCGGCTTTCAAAGCCATCACCTCAAAAGTAGCCCCCTGTCGACTCTCATA
Organism: Solanum sparsipilum; assembly: GCA_029582215.1. Classification (NCBI taxonomy): domain Eukaryota; kingdom Viridiplantae; phylum Streptophyta; class Magnoliopsida; order Solanales; family Solanaceae; genus Solanum; species Solanum sparsipilum. The sequence goes on from JAKRZT010007516.1 coordinate 12,137, forward strand.
AGTCTCTATTCTCACTCTAAGAGTGTCAATAGATGCTCATAGGGGTGTTAGTGTAGCTAGGATAGCACTCTCAGTCATCCATGGTATCGTAGCCTCCGATCGAGTAGCCCTCACATTAGTAGAATGGGCTAAGTGCCCCATATTTGGGATCATGGCCTGAGTAATCCTAGGGGGCTGGGAAGTAGTAGAAGCACTAGGAGCCTGGGAGGAAGTGGAAGGAGGTGTACCTGAAGGCCCAGAGGCCGGAGTAGGCAAAGATTCCTCTGTAAGTATCGTCTTAACATCGATCTCCGGGGATGCATCAACCGGAGCTGCTCTCCTCTTATCTGTGTCCTCTCTAGTGTACTTGGCCTATATGCACCGGATGTCAGTGGAGGATGTAGGAGTGACCTCGATATCCCTCTTCTCATCACGAGGAGCTCCAGCATGCCGCCACAACTTTGTAATCAAGACCGGGAACGAAAAGAACATCTGGCTCTTCTTGGCCCTCATGTCAATCTCCTGCTCTATGATGAGTCCCAAGTCAATGCTCCTCTAGGATATGATTGAACCAAGGCAGGCCGCCTTAGGATGGCGGAGGATGGACTCATTTTGGGATGGCATAATAAAGCTGCTGATGAATCCAAACCAGTATCGGGCAGCTACGTTCATCTCCTTCTTCTCAATCGGAGCTCCTTCTTCAATCCACCTCAGGGTGGTGTCAGAGATGAGGGGGACAAGCCAGCCTTTGAGTTCATCCAAGGTTGTCATTGTGGTAGCCCTGTTTGGGTAGTCAAAAACTGACCCTCTATCCCATATAACATTGATATGATCGTAGTTGTATCTCACTACTGTCACCCGTACCATGACAGACTCTATCAGCCTGAAAGTGTTGGCCTTCTTCTTGCCCTTGGGTACCAAGTCACTGTATGCTGCGTAAAACTCCCAGACCCAAGTAGTAATATAGGGGCCTCGGGTCCTGTTGAACTATTTGAACTAGTGAAACTAATGAGTGTCCCTCATAGTGGAATATCTACCCACTAAGCACTTTGTGGATATCAGCTTCTCCTCGAGAATTGTCCATAACCCATCGGCCTTTAATCTGTTGAGTATCCGGGGAGGAGGACCCTGTACTAGTGGCACTAGAACCACAGTCAGTGGCGGAGCTGACACTCTATCAGCTCTAGGAGGGGTGGCCTCTGGAACTCTTAACGAATTTGCGCGAGACCTAGCAAGAATCTCTGCCCGCCGGGACTGTAGAGGTTGGTCATCCTCAGTCTCAAAAAATGCAGCTTGGGAGTCAAAGGAACCTCAGATACGGGCTTCTTGCCCTTGTCTTTTCCTCTATTTGGAGGTTCCTTCCTTCCCTTTTTAGAAGGGGTAGCTTCCCTTTTCTTACTATGCCCCGTGCTCTTTTGCGGGTCGGTATTTCTACATTGGTTCTAGCCATATGTGCAAAACACACCAAAATAAGTTAGAATGATTCAACAAAACTGCAGACCTCATATTCCAGACAGCCTCACCGAACCAATCGGTGAGTCGCTGAATCACTTTGGCGAGCTAAATCAGGCTCCGCCGAAAGGGTTGGCTAAAAAAATATTCAGAAAAATGGCCTGTCGGTGATGGGAAGGCCCATTTGGTGAATCACCGACATCATTCAGCGAGCACAGATTAGCCCGCCAAAAATTACAGTGCATTTTAGGATTTATGGGCACAGAAAGGGTGATCAAAGAACACATTCGTTGAGTCGCCGAGTGCACTCGGCGAACTCAAGCTTCTCACCGAAAGTTATAGAACCAAAATCAACAATAACATGAAACTAAAGGCGGTAACGGGGGATTCGGCAAACCGCCGAGTAATTCGGCGAGCTCAACTTAGCTCGCCAAACTACCCAACGTGCATATTTTCAACCCCAATTTCCAAAATCAACCCTACATCCCCTGAAAACAAAATCAAACCATACACTTATTCAATTAATCCTAGACCCATAATACCCATGCCACCAAGGTACTTAGACTTCCTCCAGTTTGGCCAAAATTGTCCATTTAACGACTTTAGCCCTTAAGAATGATGTCAAACGCTCCATCATTAGGCAAAGCGCATCATTTAACACAATTGGGGTTACTTAGACTTCAATCCACTAGACCCAAAAATAATTAAGCACAACCCAAAAATTTATGATAAATTTTAAGGCACAAATTTTGGGAAATCAATAACTTAGGTAATTTAGGCATGATATCAAATTTAAAACAGACAATTAAGCACACATATACGAATTTAGAGAGGACCAGCACACATCAATATGAACAATACAATTGCAAATGAGTTTAACCGCTAAATATGAGTTTGGGGTTCGGAAAGCCAACCTTTAATGCCGAATATACAATTTCAGCAGCTAGGCGACAAAGTTTTCCAACTACAAACACAAGATCAATGACAATAAAGCAAGAAAATGAAAGAATATAAAAAAATATAGAGTGCGGCTGTGATTTTATGAGGTTAAAAATGAGGAAATGTGAAGGAGTTTGAAAGTTTAAACCTTTGGCCTTTTAGAATCGTTCAGTTCGCGCCCTTTCGGTGATATTAGTCGACCTCACCGAACCACTCGGTGACACGTAGAGTGGTTACTTACCTTGCTGAGTTTTACAGAACTTCCAGTTAATGTGGGGTCCAAATGGCAGACAAAGTCAGCTCGCCGACCTATTCGGTGATTCACCGACTTGTCCATGGGCCCGCCAAATTTTAAATACTCCAATTTAATAATTTCCTGAGTCCAACGGCGGTCTAAGTTGGGCTCGCTGACCTTTTCGGCGAGTCACCGACCTGACTTTTTTCTCACCAACCACTGCTTTTCAAACACATTCCAACCTGTAACCTGCAAAATCAACACACGATTATTCCAAAAACAAAAATAAAGCAATAAAAACTTGGGTTGCCTCCTAAAAAGCGCCTTAGTTAACGTCGTGGCACGATGCAAGTCCCCACTCAACCTTGATTCATGGGGTTTGCCATTGTGTCACCAGGCAGTCCCCCATTTTGTTTGGGGTAGAGACGAGATAACATATGACCCATTTGGATCTCCAGTAGCTGAATAGATATGGCATGAGAAGCAGTCATTTCGTTCTGCAGTGAGACATTCTCTTTTATCTCTTTCAACACTCTGTCATGTTCTTCGATTTGTGGAGAATGAGTGAGAGTATCTCTTCTACTTGTCCACCCTCACAATCCTTGGACTTTTTACACTTATGAGGAGAAATGTATCTATCTTTCTTTTTGTACAGTGCTTCAAATTCTATGATCTTTCTGGTGAAGAGATCCAGCTGAGTCAACAGTATGGCCAAATTATGGTTCTTCTCTCTCTCCTTGTTAGTCTTAGTCATGTGATCAAGGAGTGTGGCTGCTATCACATAGGGTTGTCGTATTAGACCACCCGGAAAAAGTTGGTCAGCCAATCCTCTGTTCTAAGGACCAAGACCTCTATAGAAGAATTCCAGTAGCATTTTATCAGAGATTCCATGAGTTGGGTATTTCAGCAATATTGTCTTATATCTCAGGCACAACTCATGGATTGACTCACCCTCCAATTGCTTGAAATTTAAGATGTTATCCCTAAGAATCATCATTTTTTAAGGAGGGTGGTCCACTTGGTTACCGTTTCTACAAGACATGCTCCTTTCTTCTGTTCTAAACAAGCAACATTCAAACCAAAACTGAAAGTAAGTAGATTCAACTATGACTAAAAAGAACAAAATTTAACTTCACCAAAAGAATCTCAAACAACACCACTCTCTGGCATCGGCACCATGATTAATAACGTTTCAAAGACACTTCATCAAATTCAAAGTGTCAACGGTCGTTAGTCAGTATATAACCCAACTAAATTAGTTGGGGTCGAATCCCATAGGGAGTGGTACGTGTTTAAGATTGAATAAGGAAGTGTGAACATAATCTAATCAGTAATAGGAATAAAAAAAATCGAATAAAAACATCATTCAAATTAGGGGGTGACACAAATGTCAAATGAGGGGTTTTGGTTTAAAATTATCAACTACATACAATGGTGAACAACACGAAATAACAATAATGAGACGGGTTCTTGGGATGTGATTCAATTATAGGCTAATATAGACAAATGGGTAATTGTAACTATTAGAAATTATCTAGATATTAGTGAGTAAGCTGGACTATAGAGGAGACAAACTTTCTCTCAAACAATTTACCGCGAATCAAGTCCATTTCTCTCGAACATCAACAACCATGCCAAATAAGAATAGCCTACACCTTAGTCCATTCACTCTCTCGAGTTAAACGTGTGGAATTAGGTTTAGGTTTCACTCTCTCGAGCTGAACCCATGTCAACCTAATACCCACAGACCATCAATCAATAATCTTAGTTTTAAAACCTCTCTCTCGAGCAAACCAAAAACACAAGGGTAGAACTACATTGGCAACTACAATTCTTAAATGAAACCACAATTAATGATTAAACTCACTTCTAAATAACATTTAAACTAATAATTGGCAATACCCATAAGCTAAATCACCCCATAATAACATATTAACACCCCAAAAATTGTGGTTTTAGCTAGACATCATAAAAATATAAAAATCATTACCAAATTGAGTTTCCATCCACTATGTAAGATTGATTTCGTCCTTATAATGCTCCAATTCAAATAATCTCAAAGACCCACTTCCAATTTCTTAGAAGTGAAAAACTTCAATTCTTCAAACCATAGGAAAACCTAGAGAAAACTTGTCTCACAGCTCAAAATATAATTATAGATTGTTATAAAGAGTAATTTATACTAAACTACATGTTCAAAGATGTATTTATAGTCACCCAAATGTGTTGTAAAGAGTCACTCGGTGAAGTAAGTCGGGCTCGTCGAACAACTCGGCGATCCGCCCATTGGTCAATTCCATCGCCATTCTGCCTTGGCCTTCAACATCCTTAAGGTCTGCAACTTTGGGAGATCCAACACTGCATCGCGAAACCACTTGGAAATCCATCGAGTGCTCCTTTCTCTCTCCAACTTGGTTCCTTCCTTTCGGGTTGGTACACTGGAACTTTAGGTGGTCAAGTAGACATTCGGTAACTTGCCCACTAGACTTGGCGATCACCAGGCTTGCTTTTCTTCATTGTTTAGCTCGTTTTGTTCCTTTTTGCAAATTGGTGTCCTTTCTTTATTCCTCAATCCATATGCCTGGAAATCAAGGGTTTTACATCAGTTATTGGCACAAAATAAGCATTTGAGGACACTAAACCTATATAAATAAAGCTCTAAATGAGTCCAAATCTCGGTGTCTTCAACCAGTAGCACAGGTCAACAACCACGATCCACTTGATGGGCCGTGGTCCCAATGATAGAGCGTCAGTGGTGCCGTGGTTGGCCTCCGTCAGCTCTTATGTCAGGGTAATTTTGTTCTTTTCTCCTACGCATTGGGCATTTAAACTATGTCATTTAATACCCAAATTACGTTGTTTTAGTCAATTTTAGCCTAATAACTTAGTCAGAACATAACCAAAACCTTCATTCACCAAAAATCATCGAGATTAGAGCAAAAAAAAGGGGAATGTTGACCAGGCCTCTGAAGAACACGCATGAGGTTTTTCTTCAGCTCCAGCCCAAAATCAAAGGATTTCTCCGTAGATTTCATCACCAGGTATGTGGAATTTCACTTGGGTTCCTTTTATCTACTAGGTCCCTAGAATTCAGTCAAATTGTTGTTTCTCCATACTTTGTTTAGACCTAGGTTTTTTAAATCCTTGGATAATTGTTTTTACTTAGCTATTATAGTATTCGTAATCAAAATATCATGATTGGTTGGAAACATTGTTTAGGTCCATGCATGAAACTCAAAACCCTAGTTTGTGTAGATTCTCTTAGTTCATGAATTACACTTCCTAGGTCAGTTAAATAGATAATCATGCTTCAGCTTTCAAATGTCACATTATCAGTATATAAATGTTGCATTCTCAGATTTGCATGTCAGTATTTGACCTATTCAGTATGTCATTATTTCAGTTGCATTTCAGTCATACATATATTAAGTAGGGTGAAGACTTAACACCGAGTGGGACTAGGGTTCATCGTAACCTCATGGTCCCAAAACTACGTGGCCCTATTGGATTATAAGTCCCATCTGTTGGGCATCAGATTTAGTGATCACACCAGTCATGCCTTTATACCCCAACTAAGTTATATTGGGTCCTCTCGATGGGGCGTATACATCGGACTCCACGTTTAGCTCATTTGGTTTTATGTCGGTTAATAGTAGCTCCCACAGTCAGACTCTCAGTGCATTTGATCCAGTTTTTAGTATATACATCATTATTCAGTTCAGCATGTCATGTTCATAATTAGTACTTGGTCATTGCATTTAGTTTGACTTTTCAGTTATTTTTTTCAGCATTTACAGTCTTGGTTAGTTTATAGTATTGATCTGTTATGCATTGTTTCAACTTATATATGTATGTACAACTTAGTATATATATCCTGCATGCTTAGTATATTCCAAGTACTGACATATACTCTATGCTACATCCTTTCATGATGTATGTTCAGCTACTCAACATTTAGACTGCACTTAGATTGATTCTCGGCTAGCATTCAACAACTTCAATGGTGAGTCCTCATAATTCGAGGACAATAGACATGCTTTCATTTTAGCCTTTACATTTCAGTTTCAGTTTAGGGAGAGTTAGCTAGGGAGCATGTCCCACCAACTCAACTCAGTTAGAGGCTTTTCAGACATAGTAGTAGAATCAACTTGGATTGTTGAGTTTATCTTTCAGTTATCACTAAAATCTTAGTATGTTTTATATATTGAGATAAGTTGGGTTGCTCCTCATTTCAGATAGCCATTGTTTTAGCTTCCGCATAGTTCAAGTGTATTGAAATCTCTTTCAATATGCTTATGATATGCCAGATATATGATTAGCTTGGGGTCACTCGTGATCCTAGGTCTGGTGCTACGTCACGGGGGTAGCCTTGGGGCGTGACAACTCAGGTTCAATAGAGTATTCAGACTTGATTTGAGGTATATGATTTTTGAATTGATTTCTTATCTATCTTATGTGTGCATGTTAACTAATTTTTTAGTATTGCTTGTACATTATGTAATTCGAGAGAAAAAAAGATGAATATTATATGATATCTTGTTGTCAATATCATGCAATAAATTTTTCTTAATTACTTGTGGTCTTACAAGTGTGGTTGTATACATTTGGTTGTGACGTATATGTTGTGTGTGATTTCATTTGCTTGGGCACCACATCTTGTACAAATTATTGATTGGGTTGGGTACAACGTGTGGTAAAGGGTATCTAATTGTTGGCTTGGGTAATATGTCTCGTAAATGATTCATTATTGTTATGTCGGGTACCATGCCCGGTACATGGTTGATTGGTTGGTTGTGTGTTTGTTCCATGAGTGAACCAGGCTCTTTCAATTTTGGTAATATTGGATAAGTTTCATGTAGTGGTTAAGTTAGATTGTACACTCAAAGTCCTCTCTATATTTGTTGACATGCGTTACCTATGTGTTGTCTTGGTTTACTAAGTTACATTTGCTTGTTCATATTTTATATATCATGATCTAGATGACGATCCTACTAGTACACTGTCGTTCTTGTGTACTAATACTGCACTTGCTCTTTATATATTGATTACAAGACATATTTTTGTGACCGCTACGCGACCTAAGTTGTAAATACCACGTTCCTTGAATTTAGTGAGCTACTGTTGCGACCTTCCATGAATTTATATTTTCTTCCTAGTCCATTGTTTGAACTTAGACTGTAACACCTCACAATTTTACTCTTATAATTTGAATCGGTTGTCGTTAGTGTATCAACTTGGGTTGGATGATATACTACTTACTCATATATGTTAAGGTCCATTCGTAAGTATTAGAAGTGCTTTGGATGTGAGTTAAGGTCATAATGAACCTTAAGCACAAAGTCAAATTCAGAAGTTCCCTAATGATAAATTATTTGGGTAAGTTCATTCAAGGATCAACTTAATCAATCTTACCTCCTAACATATGAAGAGTTTTGAGGCTTAATACCAACCAGAGGAAAGTACTTGAAGTCTTCTTTCAATCATTTTTGACAGTTCATCAATCCAAGTTATGTGTTAAGAGTTATGCCCATTTTTCTAGGCACTACGTAGTATCTGCGAATAGACACATGAGGTAGACATCCGCCACATGACTGTTTAGCAAGGTCAATGTTCATGTTAAGGTTGTGCAAAGTGCCACGCAAACTAAGCTTTAGCTATGCGACAACACACGTTACTTCAAAATTCTTTTAGTTTTCTGTTCTTTTCACGTTTTAGGAGGGATTTTTATATATTTTCCTCATCCCAAAACTCCAACTCACGACTAATAATTTATCCCAAAAGCCAAATTTAATTAGGTCTGATTATTTCAACCCTCTCATTCTCATATAAAATCTACGGTCAAGAACTTCAAAAAAAACCAAAATCAGGGTTTCAAAGTTTCCAAGCAAGTTCTTCTTCAAACTTATTTAAGAACATTGTTCTTCCAGGTATGTAAGGTTATATATAATGTTGGACTAGTTTTTACTCACGCCCTACATTTAAATTAAGTCAGCAATAGTTATGTTTAGGGTTTTACCCATAGTTTCTTGGAAATTCTAAATAAGTTTCCTTAATAGTTGAGGTTTTAATTTCTACTATGTATGTTGAAATTCTAAATTGTTCTTCATTCTTAGAATGACATGAACCTATTGATTATAAAAGTTATGTTTTCAAAAGTTATTACATGATATTTTCTTGTACATCAATTTCAGACTTGAAATATATGTGTATAATTATACATTTTAAATGCACGTTTTGAATAGAGTCCTTAAAGAAAGAATAAAAGGATTTCATATGTACTATTTGACAGTTGACAAAGATAAAGAGTATAATTGTTGGTGCTTGAAAGTACTTTAGTAAAGCGTAGTGAAAATTAAAGTAAAGTAATTTTCCCTTTCTTTGGAAAGTGTGATTGCGCATAATGGGTATTGAATATTTTGGGTAAGAGTCTGTTTTTAGCTCAAGTCCAATAAAACTAAGTAGCCATCATAGGATATCATTGCACTGATTTGTCGTGTGACTCCTCACTGCCTCTAAGAAGGAAAATTAGATGGATCCATAGTTATAGTAGTGTCCTATACCCTGGCGAGGCATAGGATAACCGTTGGAACATGGGCAAAACAATCTATCATAGCTAGGCTCATAGTAATGGTTGTCAGTTGGAGAAACTCCCCACAAAGTAAAGCTTTCTATCCTCATACTAGTTTTATTGCATATCATATTGAAAAGTATATTCAGCCATATTACATACTCGCACATTTCATGTATTGTGTCATTGGACCTACATCTTTTATGATGCAAATACAAGTGTTTAGGATCATCAACATACATTTCATTAAGATTACTTTGCACTTGTAGACACCTTTTGGTGAGGCCCCCTTTCTTCCGAGGAACTCCATTTTCATATTCAGTTTTAGAATAATTTGAAGTGTCATGGGTCTTTTCCCGACATTTATCTTGAACAATAAAGGTTTCATAAGCAGACAAAGTTAGATATTTCTATTGTTTTCCTTTGATGTTTTATTTAAGCTAATGAATTAAGTTAGGTATTTAAAGATAATGGTATTAAATCTTTTCTTTATATGTTTTAAATGGTCATCTATTTAAGAATTCACGTATCTTATAAAGTCATGTGAATCATAGTTATCTAGGACAAGGGTTCACTTGGGGTGATCAATGGTCTTTAAGTGCCTTCCCCTTAAAGGGTGTAGGGTTAGGGTGTGACAAACTTGGTATCATAGCACAGAGTTCAAGTATCCTAGGATGTCTATGAAGTCATGTCTAGTATATACCTTCTTATTGGTGTCAAGCGCGCCAGATCTATATTAGAAAAGCTACCAGACATTAGGTATTGTCTCTTTTCTTCATACTCTCGTTCGTGCGATAGAGTTTAACTCTATAAATGTTTCTTCTAATTTTTTATTATGTGTACTTTATTTTTCTAATCATCATCCCCGAAGAATCAGAGGGCCTCCTGCTAGGAGAAATGAGAATACTGAAGAACCACCCATTCAAGCGAAAGTTGAGAGTTCTAATGCAACTGTTGTGCAACCCCCTTAAGATGATGTAACTAATATTTAGTTTCAGAAATCCATCTAGAATTTGGCACAATTTGTGACACCACAGGTTGGTCGCCAATGAGTGGAATGTCAGGATGTGGCTGATACATCCAGAGTTTGAGTGTTTTTGAGGATGAATCCCCCGAAGTTGGCTGGGTTAAAGGTCAATTAGGATCAAAAAACTTTATAGATAGCTTTAGAAGTTGTGTGTGGCTATGCATGTTGCCGATGTATATCATGTGAAATTAGCAACACACTAGCTCAAGGGTTTTATCAGTATATGGTACAACTACTGGAAAAAGACTAAGGGAGAAATTGCACTGCTCTTAGGCTGGAAAGTGTTTAAGAATGCCTTTTTGGGGCTCTTATTTCCGTGAGAGCTAAGGGAGGCAAAGGTAAGACCATTTCTTAATCTGATGTAAGAGTCTATGAGTGTGCAGAGTAGAACCTTAAGTTCACCTGGTTGTCTCGCTGTGCTCCGGAGATGGTGGCTGATATGAGGAGTAGAATTAGTTTGTTTATGTTTGGGGAATCCTGTTTTTCTAATAAGAAGGGGAAGACAACTATGTTAATAGGGGAGATGGGAAAACCTAGGTAAATATTCATGTACAAAAGGTGGATAAGGACATGTTGAAAGACAGGGAAGAGTTCCACAATAAGATGGCTAATACAGCCAACCATGAGCCTAACTTGTAGAAGATCAAAAATGGGAATCAATTATCCTTCCAATAGAAGTCATCCAGACCTGTTCGATCATCATGTAGTGTATTTTCCACAAGGAGAAGGAATGATCACAGGAACTAGAACTCCCAAAATTTCAAAGTTTAGGGTTCTCAATCGCAGGGCAGTGTGGCACAAGGGTTCACTCGCAACCTACTCTGTGGTAAATGTGGTAAGTTTCATTTAGGGGAATGTCGTGTAGTTACTGGTGTTTGTTACAAGTGTGGACGAGTGGGTCAGTTTTCTCGGGAATGCCTAATATGGAACAGGGTAATGAGAGTGCCCACCGACTAGGGCTACATCAAAGGGTGCCACTTTAGGAGTAGACGGAGGTTCAAATCATCTGTATGCCGTGTCAAGTCCACAAGATCAGGAGAACTCTCTAGATGTTGTTACTGGTATGCTTAAAATTCTTTCTTTTGATGTATATGCCTAACGAGTCCGAGATTTGGACTCATTTAGGGCTTTGTTTATATAGAATTAGTGTCCTAAAATGCTTAATTTGCCAATAAATGATGTAAAACCTTCATTTTAAGGTATATGGATTGAGCAAAAAAGCAAGGACACTAACAAGCATAAAGGAACAAAACAAGCTGAAAGGATGAATAAAGGCAGCCTGGTGATCGCCAAATTCACTTGGCGAATCACCGAAAGGCTATTTGACCGCCTAAAGTTCCAATGTGCCAAGCCCTGAAGGAAAGAACTAAGTTGGTGATGGAAAGAAACAGTCGACGGATCACTGAGTAATTCCATGAAGCCAAGATAGATCGCCCAAAGTTACAGAGCTGGACGATGCTGAGTACCAAGGCAAAAAGGTGATTGAATGGACCAAAGGGCGTCTCACCGACTGGTTCAGCGAGCCTGACTTACTTCGCTGAGTTACTCTTCGCAACACAATTTTGGCGACTATAACTACATTTTTGAACATTTAGTTTAGTATCAGAGATCATACATTGTTTATTTCTTATTGTGTTTTGAACTGGGGAGACAATTTTCTCTTGTTTTTCCTAATGTTTGAAGAATTGATATTTTTCACTTTTGAGAAATTGAAAGTGGGTCTTCGAGATTCTTCGAATTGCAGCATTGTAAGGATGAATCTTCTCTTACCTAGTTGATGGATAATCAATTTGGTAATGGTTTTTACCTCTTTATGATGTCTAGCTAAAACCCCAATTCTTGGGTTGTGATTATGGGTATTGCTAATTGCTAGTTTATAAGCTATTTAGAAGTGAGTTCAATCATTAATTGTTGTTTAATTTAAGAATTGTAGTTGTAAATACAATTCTAGTTTTGTGTTCTTGGCTTGCTCGAGAGAGAGGTTTTAGAACTAAGGTTTTTGATTGATCATTTGTGGGTATTGGGTTGACCTGGGTTCAACTCGAGAGAGTGAATGGACTAAGGTGTGGGTAGTTCTCATTTTGTATGGTTGTTGATGTTCGAGAGAAAACAACTTGATTCGGGGTAAATTGTTCGAGAGAAAGTTTACCTCCACTATAGCCTAGCTTACTCACTAATAACTATCTATTTTTGAATAGTTTCAATTACACATTTGTCTATGTAAGCCTATAATCGATCACATCCCAAGAATCAATCTTATTATTGATAATTTTTATTGTTAGTTACTATTTGTAGTTGATAGTTTAAACCAAAACCCCCATTTGACATTCGTTTCACCCCTTAGTTTGAATGATGTCTTTATTCAATAACTTTTATTCATATGACTGATTTGAACATGTTTATACTTCCCAATTAAATCGAAAATACGTGCCACTCCTTGTGGGATTCGACCCCAACTCATTTAGTTGGGTTTTATATAGACTACCGATCGTTGACACTTAGAATTGGATTAAGTTTCCTTGAAACATTAATCAAAATGGCGCCGTTGCCGGGGAATGGTGTTGTTTGAAATTCTTTTGGTGTAGTTGAATTTTATTCTTGTTAGTCATAGTTGAATCTAATTATTTTAGTTTTCATTTTTGTGTTGTTGTTTGAAACAGAGGAAATGAGTGTCAATGGAAGCAATGGTAGTCATGTGGGCCACCAAGATGACATCATAAACCTTAATGATGTCAATGACCCAAATCTAGTGGGTGAAGTTGGTGCGATTTGCTTGCCTCCTGCTGAAGGGAAGGCCGTGTTCCACATTACAAGCTCTATGTTGCGGCTCTTGCAATTGAAAGGGTTGTTTGGTGGGTTGGCTCATGAGGATCCCCATGAGCATATAAGGAAGTATGTTGATGTTTGCGGGCCGTTCTCCTTTAAGAACATATCCCAAGAGTTGGTCCAGTTGAGGTTGTTCCCATTTTCTCTAATGGGAGAAGAATGTAAGTGGTTTGGTGAGTTGCCAAAAGATTCTGTCACTTCGTGGGAAGAGCTTGTCAGCGCATTCCAAGTGCGATTTTTTCCTCCTTCGAAGATGATGACACTTAGGGACAACATCCAAAGCTTCAAGTGTTTGGAGGGTGAGCCAATCCATGAGACTTGTCTAAGATTTAAGAAGTTGGTGCTGCAATGTCCAAGTCATGGATTGCCCAACAACGTTATGCTAGAAAACTTTTATCGAAACCTTGATCCGGTGAACAAGGGAGTGATTGTTCAACTTTCTCCAGGATGTTTAACGCAACAACCTTACATTATAGCAGCTAAACTCTTAGATGGTATGACCAAAATTAACCGGGAATGGTACACCCGTGAAGATTAGGTCTCCCCTCTTTGTTTTAAATTGACAAAGGAGTAGCTTGAGAAAGATCAAGAGAGGGACAAAAACATGGAAAAGATGATGACCCAACTTGACATTTTAGCTAAAAATGTCATAGGAGTTGGTGCTAGAAGTCTAAATGTTGTGGGTGTTGGTTGTGTAAACCCCGAAGAGGTCAAGTTTGAAGCCCTGTACAATGAGGAAATGAACATCCTAGCCAACCAATGAAGAGATTATCATGCAAACTACTCAAGGCCGGGTGGTAACCAAGGTTGGAACATAGATGAGGGCTGGAGAGACCGTTATAGAGAGTGGAGGGATTGTAACCCCACTTGGAAGGAAAGAGATAGGGAGAATGATAGGTATGTTCCTCTCCACGAGGGTCAAAAGCCCAATGATTTTGAGGGTAGCTGGACTGAGGACATGCTCTCGCGTATTCTTAACAAGGTTGAAGGGTCCAATAAAGTCTTGGAGGAAATGAAGGAATACGTATCGACTCTTAATCAGACAGTGACTTCTCATTTTGTCTTTATCAAGTAGTTGGAGACCCAAATGGGTCTGATTTCTTCGCATCATAAACCCAGACAACAAGGGGGGTTTCCTAGTGATACTATGGAAAACCCCAAGAATGAAGTTTGAGTTAGTATTTGTGTCATGCCACGACGTTAACTAAGGCTCTTCTTGGGAGGCAACCCAAGTTTTTATTTCTTTGTGTTATGATTTGGAATAATGTGTGTTGCTTATACAGGTTAAAGTGTGGATTGTGTTTGAAAAATGCATGTTGGCGAGCCAAGAGTCTAGTTGGTGACTCGCGACTTGGATCGCCGTTTGACTCAAGATATTATGAAGATAGAGTCTGTAAAACTCGGTGGGCCCAAGGACGGATCAACGACTCACCGAACAGGTCGGCGAGCCCGACTTCATCTTCCGTTTGGACACCCAAATTAACTGGAGGTCCTGTAAAACTCGGCAAGGTAAGTAAACACTTGGCGTGTCACCAGTGGTTCGGTGAGGTCGACTAATATCGCCAAAAGGGCGCGAACTGAACGGTTTTTAAAAGGTCAAAGGTTTAAAATTTCAAATTCATTCACATTCCCTCACTTTAACTTCATACAATCACATCCGTAATTTAAATTTTCAATATTTTTGCATTTTATTGCTTTTTGATCATCGTTCTCGTGTTCACAGTGGAATTCCTTACCGCCTAGCTTTATAAATTCATATATTCAGCATCAAAGGTTAGTTTTCCAAACCCTAAACTTGTAATTAGCGAGTAAACTCAAATGCATTGTTATAGATTGTGTTGATATGTGCTGGGCCTCTCTGAAATTGTAAATGTGTGCAAGTTTGCCTTTTCTAGTTTTGATATCGTGCCTAAATTGCCTAAATTGTTAATTACCCGAATTGCATGCCTTAAAATTGATCAAAAATTGTTGGGTTACGGAATTTTGTTGTTGGGTCTAGTCGGGTGAAGTTTGAGTAATCCAAGTTATGCTAAATGACTAGCTTTAACCAATGATGGAGTTTTTGACGTCATTCTTAAGGGTTAAAGTCGTCAAATTGCCAATTTTGGCTAAACCAGGGGAAGTCTGAGTACCCCGGTGGCATGGGTCTAATGAGTCTGAGCCTAATTGAATGTGTGTTATGTTTAATTTTAATTTCGGGGGCTGCGGGTTTGATTTTGAAAGTTGAGGTTGCAAATGGCACGTTTGGCGAGCTAGGTCGAGTTCGCCGAACCATTCGATGGTTCACCAAAGTCCCTTTAGATAGCCTTTAATTTCATGGTTTATTGAGTTTGGTTCTGTAACTTTTGGCGAGAAGCCTGAGCTCGCCAAGTGCACTAGTTGACTCGGCGAAAGTCTTCTTTAATCGCTCTTTCAGCTCCCCTAACCCCACAAATATACTATAACTTTAGGCGGGCTAGTTTTTGCTCGTCGAATGAAGTCGGCGATTCACCAAAAGGCCCTGTGTCTCACCAACCTGTCTCTTTTTTGGGAAATTTTTATGCCAATACTTTCAGCGATCGCGATCTTGCCCGCTTAAGTGATTCGGTGACTCATCGATTGGTTCGGCGATACTTTCTACAGTATATTTTCTACAATTTTTTTCTTGAATTGTTTCTAACTATTTCCGATGTGCTTTGAAGATATGGCTAGACTAAAGGTAGCAAATCGAGACATGCCACCGTGCAAGAGGGAAAATGGTATTTCAATCAACGAGGATGTAGCTGCATCGAAGGCAAAATCTACAAAACTTCCCATCACAAGTGGGAACGGTAAAGGCAAAGGAAAAACATTGACCCCTGAGTCACTATAGGTTAACTCCAACAGTGAGGGAGTGTACGCCACTCACCTCACAATATCTGAGGGTGAGGGTGAGCACCAGGACCATCAGACTACCACTTCGGAGCCTGAGGATGATCAACTACTGTTCACCAGGAGAGCTGAGTTGTGTTCCAAAAGGTTGAATGATCCTTCTAGGATCAGGACTCCCCAGGCCACTACTCCTCCTCCTGTTCCAGATCAGGCTGTGGTCCCAGCACCACCTGCACAAGGTACTCCTCCCCGATCTATGAACATACTAAAGGCCGAGAGATTGAGGACCATCATCGAGGAGAATAGGTTGTCCACTGATTCAGTGATAGAGATATACCCCGATATCTGGAGCTGCATGAAGTCCCATAAGTTCCATATATTGACTAGATCCCATGGCCTTTACATTCCAAATTGGGTCTAGGAATTCTTCACTGCCTGAGCTCTAGTGCCACAAGGGAAGAGGAAGGCTGCCACATTCAAGCCGGTAGATTATGTGGTAGTCAGAAGCAAGAAGGTCAAGTGTGACAGCGATGATATTCATGCAGTTCTGGAGTGTCAATAAAACATTTCAAATGACTATCAATACATGATAAAGACAAAATCATTGGAGACTCTGAAAAAGTTGTTATCCCCTCTGTTATCTGATGGTACTCCTAAGTAGATCGAGGCTGGAGCACCCATCGAAAATAAAGACCTCAACGTGGTAGCAAGGTATTGGTTTGGCTTTATAAGAAGTACAATCATGCCATCCCAAAATGAATCTATCCTCCGCCACACAAAGGCGGCATGTCTTGGGTCCATCATTTCAAGGAAGCGCATCAATTAGGGTATGATCATTGGCCAGTAAATCGCTATGAGGGCCAAGCAGCACTTGACCTCTTTCTTTTTTCCAGTGTTGATGACCGAGCTATACAGACAAACCCGAGTGCCCCGTGAAAAGAAGAAGGATGTGGAAGTGCTTCCCACCTCATCTACCGATATCTGGTGCATTAAGGCTGAGTACTTGAAGGATGAGGCTGAGAGAAAGAAGGAAACCCTAGTGGACACCTCCCCGGTTATTGATACTGAGACACTACATGCTGAGGTAGTATTGCCCACTCTGGCCCCTAAGTCTTCATGTATATATAGTGTTGTCCCTTCTGTGATTCCTATTTCATCTACATCTCCCATGCGTCCTAGGTCTACTACCAATGTTGCTGCTTTTCGACCTCCACTCATCCAGGCTGCGATACTACGGATGGGGCAGATAGCCCATTTTGCTGATAGGCATGCCTCCAGGCTTAAGGCCACAGTTCCTGGGATGATCGAGAGGGCCCTGACTGCTACTGTGACACCCCTTATTATGTCTAATGATGCCCTTGCGGCAAGGATAACGGTGTGCAAGCGAGGCCAAGGGGCCACTGATAAGGTGACACCCCTAAAGGCCACAATTACTGAGTTGAGAAAGGATGTGGATGAGCTGAAGTTCACAAATATGTCCACGATTTTTGGTATGGTGGAGATCCCCGACATGCCAGCTGGTATGGATGTACCTTCGGCTACCACAGGAGGTGAGGTTCGAGCTGATGATATGGATGCTACTGAGTCCGAGGCTGAGATTGATGAGAAGCATTTTAGTGTCGATGAAGAGGCCACTTATGAGGGCCTTGCAGAGGTTAAGCAGGCTATGGTGGATTCCGTCGTGTAGATTTCATTGGCAGACACAGCCATGGTTGAGTTTAGTGGAGCCACTGCTGATGTTACTTCGAGCACTGATGCCCAGGATTAGAGTGTCACCCCGGGTATTGATGCCTCGACAAATGGAGCGACTGTGTAGACATATTTTTTTCTTGACCTCCATCTCTGTCATCTTTATTGACTTTTATTTATTCTTTTGTTGCATTTGAGGACAACTGCCTTTTTATTTGTTGTGGGGTAAGGTATTTCCATACCTACCTCTTGTGACTATCTTTTGTATATACTATTTACTTTTTGTGCTATAAATTGCTTATAGATATTTTTTTGTGGATGTTTGAGCTTGTGGCTCCTTGTTATGAATGAAAATGGTTGGTTTTTGACCCATCTAAAAAATTTGCCACCACTTGTATGTGAATGTGGTTGTTCTTGTGCAAATTTATGTATCGGTTATGATCAATATCGATGACTTAATCGAACAAAATTCAATGCGCGGCTAGAATGAGGCAAAATGAAGTTGCATAGACAATATGTAAACTTTTTTCATCTCGTTGTGACTAGTCGATTATCGAATGTGTCTCATGTGATGAACATTGCACACTAGCAAAAGTGTGGAGTTTTGTTTGATATTGGTGCCAATGCCTTGTGTGATACCATGAACCTTGTCTGATGACACCTAGAATTTACCCCATTGGTACGGTTGACTAAGTGATGCAAGCTCTTGAAATGATCTAAGGCAACAATTTTGAAGAGTGAAACAACTTGACAATACACCTCTTTTGTGGCCAACCTTGTGATATGTGTGAACTTCGCTTGAACCCCTTTGATCCTTGTCCTTTTCTTTGAAGAAACATGATACAATTATAACCCCTCTTTATCCATTCACCCATAATCCTCATGAAGTGTGGTTTGTTTGAATAGCCAACTTAGGCCAAAAGCCTAAGTTGTAGGTGTGGTGAAAAGAGAAGGTAAATCAAGAAGTGTGAAGAAGTCCACCTTGATCCATGGTTTTGAAAAAAAGATGGAACCCCTCCATACAAAAAAATAAAAGAGAAGAAGAATGAAAAACAAAAAAATGAAAAAGTTGTGAAATAAAGTTGTGAAAGTTGCAAAAGAAATGGGGTGTCCGGTATTACATTGGAAGTGAATAATGGGGTGAATTTTGAGCATGAATGAAAATGCTGAAGAAAAGGAAGGAAAAATGATGTTCATACTAGATTTCACGTGGATAGTAGCCATTGAGCCTAAATGACCATACCTTTACACCTAGCCCCATTACAAGACTTGAACAAACCTTTTTTATCTTGAGTGTACTGAAACGAATGTTGATTGGGAAATAATGGCAAACCTATGGGTGAAGTCATGCATGTGTTCATCTTTGTGAGTGTGAAAGTTATATATGATTCCAGAGATATAAATTGTTGAAGAATTATGTGTGAATATGGAATCATCTTTGTTGTGAGGGCATTTCAGTACCTTTGTTAAGCTTGAACTTGCATTTAAAGCAAGTATTGTGAACTTGAGAATTTTTTTTAATGGTGAGTAACAACATGAACGTTTGAGTGCACAATTCATTCTTGCATGAGTAAGTTGAGTCTTGTTGTGTGCATTCATGATTGATTCTTTTGTAGCATTGTTTGAGACATCCTTTTTGAACTGCTAAACTTGAGTTTTACTTGAGGACAAGCCAAAGTTCAAGTTAGGGGTGTTGATGAGTCCGAGATTTGGATTCATTTAGGGCTTTGTTTATATAGAATTAGTGTCCTGAAATACTTAATTTTTGCCAATAACTGATGTAAAACCCTTGATTTTCAAGTATATGGATTGAGGAACAAAGCAAGGACACTAACAGGCAAAAAGGAACAAAACAGGCTGAAAGGATGAATAAAGGAAGCCTGGTGATCGCCAAATGGTTATTTGACCGCCTAAAGTTCCAGTGTGCCATGCCCTAAAGGAAAGAATCAAGTAGGCTATGGAAAGGAGCAGTCGGGGGATCACCGTGTGATTCCGCAAAGCCAAGATATATTGCCCAAAGCTACAGCCTGAAGGATGTTGAGTACCAAGGCAAAAGGGCGACGTAATGGACCAAAGGGCGGCTCGCACTGTGGTTCAACGAGCCCGATTTACTTCACTGAGTTACTCTTCGCAACACATTTTTGGCAACTATAAATACATTTTTGAACATTTAGTTTAGTATCTGAGATTATATATTTTTAATCTATTTTTGTGTTTTGAACTACGAAGACAATTTTCTCTAGTTTTTCCTAAGCTTTGAAAAATTGAAGTTTTTCACTTTCAAGAAATTGGAAGTAGGTCTTTGAGATTCTTCAAATTCGATTATTGTAAGGATGAATCTACTCTTACACAGTTGATGGATAATCAATTTGGTAATGGTTTTTACCTTTTTATGATGTCTCTAAAACCCCAATTCTTGGGGTGTGATTATGTGTTTATGGGCTGATTTAGTTTATGGGTATTGCTAATTGTTAGTCTAAATGCTATTTAGAAGTGAGTTCAATCATTAATTGTTGTTTCATTAAGAATTGTAGTTGCTAATGCAGTTCTAGTTTTGTGTTCTTGGCTTGCTCGAGAAAGTGGTTTTAGAACTAAGGTTTTTGATTGATGGTTGAGGGTATTGGGTTGACATGGGTTCAACTCGAGAGATCGAATCCTAAACCCAATCCCACATATTCAGCTCGAGAGAGTGAATGTACTAAGGTGTGGGTTGTTATTATTTTGCATGCTTGTTGATGTTCGAGAGAAATCAACTTGATTCAAGGTAAACTATTCGAGGGAAACTTTACCTCTACTATAGCCTAACTTACTCATTAATATCTAGCTATTTTCTAATAGTTGCAATTACCCATTTGTCTATATTAGCCTATAATCAATCACATCCCACGAACCCGTCTCATTATTGTTAATTTTTATTGTTTGTAGTTGTTAGTTTAAACCAAAACACCCATTTGACATTCGTGTCACCCCTTAGTTTGAATGATGTCTTTATTCGATAACTTTTATTCCTATGACTAATTTGAACATGTTCATACTTCCCAATTTAATCTAAAACACGTACCACTCCCTGTGGGATTCGACCCCAACTCATTTAGTTGGGTTTTATACTAACTAGCGATCGTTAACACTTAAAATTGGATGAAGTGTCCTTGAAACGTTAATCAATGCCTTACTTGATCATGTTTGAGTTTATCTTTTGTAACTCCCTAGATAGCCATGGAGTTTGGGATTTATCCTTAATAACTTCTTGAAACTTTCAGTATTTCTGCAGACGCCAAAGAGTCTATTCTATCATAAAGAGTCTATCAAAATTGTAATGTTTCTATCTATCATAAAGACACCATAGCTGATTTAGTTGAATTAGACATGATCGATTTTGATGTCATTCTAGGCATGGACTGGTTTTATGTTAGTTATGCCTCAGCCGATTGTAGGACTCGAGAAATCTAAGTTTTAGGTTCCTAATGAGCCAATCATAGAATGGAAAAGTAATCAGGTAGTACCTAAGGGATGTTTCATCTCATACTTGAAGGATAAAAATTTAGTCTCTAAGAGGTGCATCTATCACTTAGTCTGATTTAATGACTCTAGTGCTGAGACACTATATCTTCAGTTAATTCCAATCGTAAATGAGTTTCTAGAAGTCTTTCCCGATGATCTTCCTAGAGTCCTTCCTGAAAGGGACATCGACAAGTTAAAAAAGGCAGTTGAAAGATCTCATTGATAAGGGTTTCATCCGACCAAGTTTCTCACCTTGGATCACTCTAGTCTTATTTGTACGAAAAGAAGAAGGTTCCCAAGAGATGTGTATTGATTACCGTAAGTTAATCATGGTAACCATTAATAACAAGTATCCCCTTCCTAGAGTTGATGATCTGTTCAACAAACTTTAGGGTGTCACTTGCTTCTCTAAAGGTAGACCTAAAATACAGTTATCATCTGTTGAAAATGAAAGAAAATAATATCCTGAACATATATATGTAGGCCTCTTACGGTCATTATGAGTTCCTTGTAATGTATTTTGGTTTGACTAATGCTACTGTAACATTCATGGATCTGATAAACATAGTATTTAAGAAGTGTCTTGTCATGTTTGTTATGGTGTTCATCGATGACGTCCTGATCTACTCGAGGAATGAGGGGGATCATGCATGTAATCATGAAGGTTATATGCCAACTTCTTGAAGTGTGAATTTTTTCTCAAATACATGGAATTCTTATGCTATAGTGTCCGGCGAAGGAATTCGAGTCGACGTTAAAAAAATTGAGGCAGCGTAGAATTGACCCAGACATACCTCCCCGACGGATATAAAGAGTTTCTCTGGTTTGGCTAGTTTCTACTAAAGGTTTGTCAAGGAGTTTTCATCTATTTCATCCCCGCTGACCATTTGACTCAAAAAACAGTTAAGTTTCAATGGTCTCAGGCTTGTGAGAAATGCTTTCAGGAATTGAAAACTCGGTTGACTATTGCAATAATGCTAATCCGGCCAAAGGGTACAAATGGTTTTGTTGTTTATTGTGCTGCATCCATAGTTTGTCTTGGTTATGCATTAATGCAGAATGGTAGGTTTATAGCTTATGCTTCTGGATAGCTCGAAATATATGAGAGGAATTACTTGACTCATGAGCTTGAGTTTTCGGCAACGCTACTTTATCTCAAAATATGGAGTAATTATCGATATGGCGTGAATGTAGATGTGTTTATCAACCACAAAAGTCTCTATTATGTCTTTAGTTAGAAGGAGTTGAACCTCAACCAAAGAAGGTTGATAGAGGTACTTAAGGATTAAGATATGGGTATTCTATATTATCCAAGAAGGCCTAATGTTGTTGATGATGCCCTAATTAGGTTATTCATGGGGATTACTACTCATGTTGAGGAAGGAGAAAAATAGTTGGCAAAGGAAGTGCATAGACTTCCTCGTTTGGGAGTTCTTCTGTTAGACTCTAGTGATGGAGGAGTCGTTGTAATGAATGGGGTTGAATCGTCCTGAGTGATGGAAATTAAAGAGATGCAAGACAGAGACTCCATCCTACGTAAGCTTAAAGGAACTGTTAATAAGCATAAGATGATGACTTTTGAATGAGGGGGAGATGGTCTTTTGAGGTATCAAGGTGTGTTGTATGTTCCTAAGGTAGTTGACCTCTACGAGAGGATCATGGCAGATGCTCATTGTTGCAAATACTTTATTTATCCCAGTCCTATGAAGACGTACAATGACTTGAGAGAATTCTGTTGGTAGAATGGTATGAAGAGTTGTATTACAAATTTTGATGTTAAGTTCCTAAATGGCGAACAAATCAAGGTTGATCACACAAGACCATATGCTGTGGCTTAGAACATATCTCTTATGGAATGTAAGTGGGAGATGATTAATATGGACTTCATGACTGACTTGTTTGGATCTCGGAAGAAACTTAATTCAATTTGGGTATTTGTAGATTAGATGACAAAATCAACCCATTTTTTCTTGTAAACACTACAAATTAAGAGGAAGATTATGCCAGGTTGTACATCTGTGAGATAATACAACTCCGTGGAGTTTCCTTGTCCATCATTTCAAATAGGGTAACTCAGTTCACTGCTTTGTTTTAGGTGTCATTTTAGAAATGTTTGGGTTCAAAGGTAAACCTTAGTACTGCTTTTCTTCCAAAACAGATGGTCAAGGGAATCACACATTTCACACCCTAGAGGATATGTTGATAGTATGAGTCATGGATTTCAAAGGTAATTGGGATGATCACTTTACTGTAATACAATAAGCTTTTAACAACATTTATCACTCTAGTATCTAGATGACTCCTTATGAGGATCTTTATGGGCAAAGATTTAGATCTCCTATCGGATGGTTTGGGATTTGTGAAGATGAGTTGATAGGACTGGAATTGGTTCATCAAGCCATAATGAAGGTGAATAATATTTAAGAGAGGTTGAAAACAACACAAAGCCTTTCGAAATCCTATATAGATGTTAGAAGGAGATATTTAGAGTTTAAGGTTGATGATTGGGTCTATTTGAAGATTTCACTCATAAAGGGTGTTACAAGGTTTGGTAAGAAATAAAAGGTTTGGTAAGAAAGGGAAGCTTAGTCCCCAATATGTTGGTCCTTAACATGATAGCAAAGAATACTAGTAATGAAGCTCATGAGTTACAGCTACCAGTAGAGTAAGATACAGTCTATCCGGTATTCCACATTTCCATGACAAAGAAATGCTCGAGCAATCCTTCTCTTGTTCCTACAAAATGTTTTAGTGTGAAAGATAGTTTGTCCTAGGAAAACATTCCAGATCAAATTCTTGATCATTAAGTTTGCAAGTTGAAGACCAAAGAAGTTGCATCAGTTAATGTTTTGTGGAGGAATAACTTTGTTGAAGAAGCTACATGGGAGACCAAAAAAGATATGAAATCAGGATACCCTCATCTAATAATACCTCCAGATGGTAATATATAAGGTAATTTTCTTCCCAATTTTAGATTCAATATTGATTCATGTGCTGAGTGCTTCACTTTCTGTATTTTTTGCTATATTTCAGTCTATGCATTGTATAAGTACCTTGTGCATTTCCTAGATTAGTCATCATTCGAGAAAGAATGATCCCAAGGGGGATATATTGTAACATCTCACAAATTTACTCTTAGAATACAAATTAGTTACCGTAAGTGTATCAAGTTGTGTCAGATGATATACTATTTGTTCATATATATTTAGGTCCATTCCTTAGTATTAGAAGTGTTTTGTATATGAGTTAATGTCATAATGAACCTTTAGCACAAACTCTAGTCAAGAAATTCCCTAATGATTAAGTTATTCGTGTAAGTTCATTCAAGGATAAACTTTAAGCAATCATTCCTCCTAACATAACATATGAAGAGCTTCGTGTCTTAATACCAACCAAATGAAAGGCATTGAAGTCTTCTTTCAACCTTTTTTTACCATTCGTCAATCACAGTTATGTGCTAAAAGTTATGCCTATTTTTGTACGCACTATGTAGTCTACGTGAATCAGAGTATTAAGTGGGCATCTGTCGTGTGACTGTGTGGTGAGTGGTAGATTTTCACTCAATTAAGGTCCATTTAGCTCAATAATTAGTGTCCTCAATGCATAACTTTGTCCCTTTTCTAATAGAATATTGATTATTTGACCCTATGAAGGCAATTGGACAAGGAAAGGACTGATGTTTGGTAGAATGGCCAAGAATACAAGAAAAAGTGCAAAGTGAACATTGTTGATCACTTACAATAAAGGGTTGATCACCCAATGAGCAGGATCTCACTAAAATTGATATTGCATAGCACTTGTGTCTACCAAAGAAGGTCGGCAGACTCCGGTAGAGAAGGCGATACACACAGTGAGAACGATGGTCCTGATGCACATCGCCCAAAATGATAGTGTGCACTGCAAAAATTGAATGCTCGAAAGGCGAACCAAGGTGGTATTAAGTGATTCACCAAACGTGAATGGCTGACTCAATCAAGTTCTCCAACTGAGGTTCAAACACCTGAAGCCAGTACAAGTATAGCTGAGGAGCGAAGGAAAATTCACTGATTAAGTTTAGCAGGCCCAACTAATATCTTTGAGTCAATTGCATGATAGATTATTAGGACAAATCTTGGGAAAGCATATATAGCTCAAAGAATACAATTGATAAGTACTTGTTAGTAGAGAGAGTTCAAAAGTACCCTTTATTAGAAGAGATGGTCTAAGAACACTTTACCATTAAAGAACACTTTTCTAGCTTTTGGGCTTCACAATTTGGAGTTTGAATTCGATAAATTGAAGTTGAATACAAAGTGGGTTAACTCTTAGTTGCTTAATTTCATGTAGCATATGACTGGTTTCATGAAAGGTATATTTTATTTACTTTTGTGATGGGTGGCTAAAACCCCAAGATCTAGGGGTGCTCAAATAGGGTTGGGTGCTGATTTAACGTAGTGCTATCATGCTATTCTTGAAAAAGAGAACAGAGTAAGGTATTGGGCTTTTTTAGGATTGACTATTAGATGAGACCAAAAATGAGATTCTATGATTAGATGTTTTCAAAAAGAAAGAATATTAGCATCAATGAATATGACTTAGCCTATTCAATAATGTTTATCACTATAGAGTAGCACAATCACCTCTATGTAACATCGATTTCCAATCCCCGCACCCCTAGATTTCTTGTTAACTCTCATTTTTTTATACGTCAGTTTAATAGCGTTAGTCGATAAACAAAGCTTTATATTAAGTTGGTGGTAAAATTCACCCAATTGTTCTTACTATTGCAATTTAGCTAATTTAAAGTCCAAATTTCTTGATAAAAAATTCTCCACGTTATACCATTCCTTGTGAGATTCGACCCCAAATCTTTATTTCATTTTTTACTGACTGCAATGACTCACTTTAATAGGTTTTAGAGGGTAATCTGACCATTGTAAAATATGGTGTTGTTGTTGGGATATGGTGGTTGAGAATTGTAATTGAGAAATTAGATTTTAATTTGGTTTATTTGGAATAGATTTATTGTTTGGTGTTGTTGTTGGCTGATTTGCAGGGTCACAAAGTGAGTGACCGTGGGAGTGACAATGACAATTACTATGGTCAGAATGACAACACTGGTCATCTAAATGACATGCCCATTAATTTCTTTCAAACCACATGAGAAATCTGAATACCTCCAACAATCAGGAGGACGGTGTTTCACATCACTAGATCTATGATACAATTGCTCTAGATGAAAGAAACTTTTGGGCATCTAGCTCATGGGATCCCCATGAGCACCTTAGGAATTTCAATGAGGTGTGTGTAGCCTTTGTGTTCAAGAAAATCACCCAAGAATCCGTAAGGTTAAGGTTATTCCCTTTCTCTTTCACAGGAGAGTTTACACGATAGTTGGCATACTTTCCAAATGAATCAATCACTTCGTGGGAAGTGCTAAATGACACCTTCTTGCAAAGATTCTTTACAAACTCAAAGATTGTTAAACTTTATCTCCAAATCCAAAATTTCAAGCGTATTGGAGGTGAGCCTTTGCATGAAAAGTGGCTGAGGTTCGAGAAGCTGCTCTTGCAATGTTCAACGTATGGCGTTCCAAACAATTTGTTGTTATAATACTTTTATTGCAGCCTTAATCTAGTCAATAAGAGTGTCGCTAATCAATTAGTCCATGGTGGATTAATAAGACAACGGTATGATGTAGCTGCATTGTTTCTAGTTGATATGACTAAGATCAACCGAGCATCGCATACTAGACAGAACAACGTGCCTACTCTACAAATGGGTTTAACTAAAGAGAAAGTCGAGAAGGACTATGAAAGCGATGACAATATGTCCAAAATGATGACCCAAATCGATTTGTTATCTAAACATGTCAATAAATGCGATTGGAACCAATAGTGGGAAGTTCTTGGAGGATGCTAAATTTGAGGGATTATACAACGAAGAAGTTCAATACTTGGGAAATCAAGTGGGGGTTCTCACATAATTATCATTGACAAGGTGGGAGCTAAGGCTGGAACAAGGATAGAAATGGTGGTTGGAAAGACTGGCGGAGTGGAAATAAGACAGATAAGGAGATATACAAACATGGATATGCACCGCCCAAAAGAACCAGGTGGGCTAGAAGGAAGTCGGACCGAAGACATGCTTGTAATGATTTACAACAAGGTTGAAGGATCCGATAAGGTGTTGAAGGATATGAAAAATAACTTCTCTACTTTATCTCAGATAGTGACTTCACTCTCAGTTTCTATAAAATAGCTGGAGACCAAACTAGGTCAAATTACCACTCATCTAAATTCAAGGCAACAAGGAACTTTTCCTAGTAATACCATCCCGAACGCCAAAAATGATTATTGAGTTTGAGAAATATTCCATGGTACGACATTAAATAAGGCTCTTCTCAGGAGGCAATCCAAGTCTTTAATTTTTGTTTTTGCTACTTTCAAATAACTTGCGTTGTGAGTGTAGTTTGAGAAGTGGTTGGAATATTGAAAAGGGACCATAGGCGATGCAAAACAAAAATGATAATCCCCCGAAGGGATTATGCGGACTAATCTTTGTCCACCTTCTGAGCTTGAATTGATGGAAAAGTGTACTGTCAAGACAAGTGATCAGAACTCCAAAGGGAGATTTGTTGGAGTGCACTATGTGAACTCCATCGGGTCTGCCGAGTCAGCCTTTAAGTTTGGTGTTTGTTTGGGAATGTTCGGTCAGTTTACGCTCTAATTGGAGATTCGCCAGAAAGGGCCTGATGTAAAAAGACCAAGGGTATTTTCAAATTCAAATTATCAAAACCTTTCAAATTAGAGAGTGTTTCGATTCCTTTCTCATACTTCACATATTTTCTGTGTTTGTGAGTCTTTTGTGAGTGTTTCCAAATTACAAACGAGTGCATTTTCTTATAGTTCGTGTAAACCCAACCCCGATCCCTCATTTTCTCAATTGTTTTTCGGCTTTAAGGTTGGTTTATCGACTTCTTGTTGATGATTTTAAGTTTAAAATGTGTATTAGGTGTGGGCTTGATCCCTTCAACTAATGTTTTGTGTTTTTTTATGAGTAGCATCGCATTGTATGATTTGAAATATGCCCATGTGATTTTGATTATGACCACCTGTAAAATTGTGGATCGAGATTATGTTGGTTAACTTATGAAATTTTCTAAATATGTTGGGTCTAAGCCTAATTGAAGAATCCCTATCTTACTCATTGTCGAAGTAAACCACATGTTTTCCCTTAGTTCTTGCAATTGCCTGTACGAAAGCACATCACCACTAAGCAGGTGAATATTCACTCAAAATTAGTGTCGCCCCCACAAGATACCAATATTACTTCTTGCATTCTCCTAATAATATCTCCAAGGGATTTGAATAGGCTCAAGGCAAATGGGGAAATAATAATTTTATAGGAGCGTCGAATCTCGAGTGACGGGTTCATGAGCGATTATCCATCCATATGGGTGGCTATCAAATTCAATGAGAGGGAGCAGTTTACAAAAGCCAGGCAACCCTATGTGTCAAAGTGGGTACTTGGATTTTATGATGCCTATGCAAAGGTGTTGTCGAAGAAGAGAAAAGAGATTATCTGGAAGATAGTGGATGAAGTCGAAGTTGGGGGTAAAATGGTTCAATGTCATGTCAATGAAATTAACGTAGTACTATGCACCCTAGATATTAGGCTGCTGAGTATAAGACCCGGATGACGAAGACTTTAGATGCATTAATGGGGTAGTTGGCCCCTCTATAATTTGGTGAGTTTTCCCTTTCTTGGGTGGTTGAAGGTGCCAAGACAATGAAGAAACACCTAAACATTATGGCAAGATACTAGTTCGGGTTTATCAGCAGCAATGTGATGTTGTCCCAAAATGAATCAATGCTTGGTGAGTGGTAGATTTGAACTCATTTATGATCCATTTATCTAAATAATTAGTGTCCTCAATTCCTAATTTGTCTTTTCTAGTCAAATGTTGATGATTCACAGACATAAAGACAATTGGACAAGGCAAGGAATGATGTTTGTAGGAATATCCAAAAACACAGAAAGAAGTGCAAAATAGACATTGTCGATCGCCTAACCTAAAGGGCGAATCGCCAATTGAGTACAAATTTTCCTAAATTGACAGTGTACTAAGTCACCCTTAAATGTCAATCAATGATGAAATACAAGATGGGCAATCCGCCGAATGATAGACGGCAATGCAAGTAGATATAATCAAATATGACAATGTTGGCAGATAAGATGACAACTTTAAGGGTGATACGAGGTTAAAATTGGCGAGTCACTGAAGTCTCCAAGATGGACTCAAGTGGGATTTCCTTATGAGATCCAATGAATTGAAGCTTGAAGTAAAAGTAAGGCGAACCATAAGAAGATGGGCGATTCACTGAACACACTTTGCAAATTGAGCTAATGTCGCCGAAAGGGACAAGAAAATAGTTTTTAGGAAAAAATTTGGAAAACTATAAATAGCCTATAGTAGAGATAAAAAGGGTGTTGAAAAATTGATAGAAATATCCTCACTTTTCTAGAGAGAGCAACATGTTCCTTTGAGCAAAAAATTTTTATTGTTGAATGTTTCAATTGTAAAATTGAATTTGTGAAACTGAAGTGAGATTTGAAAGGGGATTGCTATTAAATAATCAATTTCATGCTACCCAAGGCTAATATTATCTAAGCTATAATATATTTAAACTTTTTAATATCTGGCTAAAACCTCAAACTCTTGGGGTGTGGTTACGGGGTTGGATGTTCACCTAATTTATTCGATATGTTGAATTGCTTTTGTGATGGTTGTTAATTACAAATTAGACTGATTGTTGGGTGATTAACTCATTAATTGAGGTGGCCAACTTAAATCTAGTTTCGATCTTATAATGGTGCTCGAAAGAGACCAAGAAAAGTAGGTAATTTTTTCAATAAGTGTAGTTGTAGTTGATTACAATCCTAAGGTTTTGGATTATTTAGAAATGGCATAAGATGAGATCGAAAGGAGATTCTATGCAAGGATACATGAGATAGAAACAATATTAGCATCATTGATTCTGATCTATTATATTTGTGATTAGTTCATTGCATTGATCAATTCTACTATACCCCAAGAAAAATCAATAACAAATCCCCACACCCCAAGAGTCCTTTAGTTTTGCTAGTCATCAACTATTTCCATTTTCATAATTGAGTTTCAAAATTACTACTATTAAAGTTGGTATACTTCTCCACCCATTTATTTTTATTTCCACTTCAAGTGAATGAATTGCTTGTTAATTCTATAATTAGATTCTTAACCGTATATCATTTCCTATGGGATTCAACTCCGACTCTTTATCGGGTTTTACTAACGATGACCGCTCACTCTTTTATTTAGTTTTGGAGAATGATTTGAGCGTTATAAAAAATGGCACTGCTACCAGTGAATGGTAGTTAGGAATTAAATCTTAGAAGTAATTTGAATAGTAATTTATATTGTAGTTGAACGGTCTTACAGTTTGGTTTCTTATGGGGACCTCTTGAGAGGTGTAATGATAAGTGCACATCATGGTAATGATTCTATCTGCCATGGACAGGATATTGATATTAGAAACGAAGAGGAAGTGGTTTCTCATCCCACTAAGGAATTGGGAGCAATCATTCTTCCACTACTGCATAAGGGGGTTACCTTTATCATAACAAAATAAATGTTGCAGTGATCAACGCTGAAGGTTTGAATGGGGTCTAGAACACAAAGATTCTAATGAGCACCTCTAAAAATTTGCAAGTTTGTGTTATCCTTTTTTCGACCGAAGGCATCTCACAAGCGTTAATGCGGTTGAAACTTTTTCCCTTTTCCTTAACGGGGGAAGCAACTAGATGGCTGATTGAATCCCCAAGGATATCCATTACCTCATGGGAATATTTTAAGGAAATTTTCATTGAGAGGTTCTTTCCTCAGTCCAGAAATATGAAGCTCAGGAAGAACATTCAAAATTTTGAATGGATGATTGGGGAACCATGGCGTAAAACATAGATATGCTTTGAGTGAGTATTGTCCTAACGTCCCAACCATGGTTTCCCAGATGATCTATTATTGCAATACTTTTACCAAAGTCATGATGTCTTTTATAAGGGATTGGTTGATCATCTTGTATGATGAGGTATCATTCGACAGTCATTCACTGAAGCGACAAAGTGACTTGATAAGATGACCAAAATAAAGCAAGTTTGGTACACAAGTGATGATCATGTGTCACTTCCATATTTGGGAACATTTAAGGAACAAGAAGAAAATATCTATTAGCGTAATAAGAGCATTGTTTGGTTTACCACATAGTTCTAAATCTTGTCCAAACATGTTCATAGAGAAGAACCACTTTAATATCCTGGGGTGGATATGATTAAGAGAGATACTGAGAGATGAAGAATTGAACGGTTTTCGACCAAGTTACTTTAGGCTTCCTAGAAATTAAGGTTGCACCAATAGTATTGATGAGGGGTATTGCAGAGGAGAAGGAGATGAGGTCAAATATGACCGTCATCATGAACCAATGAAGAACCACACTAATGATTTTTTTGCTAAAATTCTAAACAAGCTGGAGGGTTCTGACATGATTTTGTAAAAATAAAGGGTGATGTTTCAGTTTTGTCCAATACCATAAATTTGCATGCATCTTCCATCAAAATACTTGAAGAAAAGATATGTAAGCTTACCGTCATTTCATACTCTACTTCCAATGAGTTTTTTCCATCTAATAAAAATGGAGAGCAAAGAAATGCATTCCAAGTTCCAGCAATTTGATAATGTTCAAATCACCATCCAAAACCAATTAAAAGAGAGAGTGATCGTCGCCTCCAAGAAAACCAACGAAGAGTTGGGGTCGAATCCCACAAGGAATGGTATATCGTAAAGAATTCCTTATCAAGAATTTGGACTTCACATCAGCTTAGTTGTACTAGTTAGAAAAATTGGGTGTATGATACCACTAACTTAGTTTAAAGCTTTGATTATCAAATATCGAAATTAAACTAAAATCGCAATGAAATCAACAGTTAACAAACAATCTAGGGGTGAGGGGATCACAAATCAACGTCACATAGGGGTTATTGTGCTGCTCTATAGGGATGAGCATTCATGAATAGGCTAAGTCATCGTCATTGATGCTAATCATCTTTCGATCTCAAAGTATCTATGCATAGAATATCCTTTGGGTCTATCTATATGCCATATCCAAACAACCCAATACCTTACTCTACTCTCTCTTTCAAGAACAGGGAAAATAGATCGGACCCATAACCACTTTTTAAAGAAAGCCATAGACATCAAACCTGAATTGGTAGTATTGAACTAATTACCCACTCCAATTAATCTCTTTGCTACATCAACTAGAGATCAAAAGTAGGAATTAAGCTTGCAACCTTAACCCATAAGTGACCTGTATGGTAATTAGACCAAATTCATGCATGAACAACAACAAAATAGAGCATATCATAATACCCACTACATTAAATCAACACCCAACCTCATTTGAGCACCCTTAGATCTTGGGTCTTACCCATCCATCACAAAGAGTAACGAAATATACCTTCAATGAAAACTGTAATGGGTTATTCAAAATCAAGCAATTAAGAGTAACCCACTTTGGATTCAACTTTAATTTATCAAATTCAAGCTTCAAATTATAAGACCCCAAGAACTAGAAAACTGTTCTTGAATAACTAAAGTGTTCTAAAACTCTAACTCAAAACTCTCTCACTTGAACTCAATAGTCCAACCCTGTAAAAGTTGTATCCGTTGTGCTTTTTATACTTTCCCAAAATTTGGAACCAAATCATCGATAATAGTCAAGCTCGCCAACCTCGCTTGGTGAATTGCCCTCCGCTCAATAGCTCGCCTTGTGATGCTCTAGGCTTCAAGTGGTTGAATCTCAATTGGCAAACTTGATTGAGTCAGCCTTTCATGTTTGGCGAATCAATGAATACCACCTTAGTTCACCGTTCGAGCATTAAATTTTTTCCTTCCACACTGTCACTTTGGGCAATGTGCATCAAAAGAGTAATTATAATTCGGTGCGTCACATTTTCTACTAGAGTTTGCTGAACCACTTTGATAGAAAAGAGTGCTATGCACTATCAATTTGGTTGAGGTCTTGCTCAGCTAGCAATCCACCCTTCATGTTAAGCAATCAACAATGTTCACTTTGCACTACTTTTTGTATATTTGGTCATTCTTTCAAACTTCAGTCCATGCCTTGTCCAATTGCCATCATAGCTACAAATAATAAGTATTTGATTAGAAAAGGACAAAGTTAGACATTGAGGACACTAATTATTGAGTTAAATGAACCTTAAATGAGTGCAAATCTACCATTCATCAACGGCCCCAACTTAAAATTTTGCTTGTCCTCAAGTAAATAAAGAACACAATAAACTCAATAAGGGTTTCTACATTAGTACTCAATGAGAGCTAACATGCAAGCGCTATGACAAGACTACTCTTAATAGCATGTTACCCTAAATCATGATAAAAAAAACATCAAATGATGACTATCCAGTCTTAAGACTATCTCAAGCTCACTTTAGCTTCTTGTCTAGTCCAAGAACATGTTTCAACAAATGCATTCAAGTGCACACACATCAAGAACTATTCCATGCTCACACAAAGAAAATCTAAAAAGGTAATAGGAATGAATGCAACCCTCACTCTCTCAAAATAGAAACACATACAAGCTTTGTTCTATAAATTTGCCAATATGTTCCAATCATCAGAAAACCTAGTTCATGTAATATTTCAAGGGTCTTTTAGGCTTGTAATGAGGTTGAGGACTACGCCATGGTCCATTTGGATTGGTGACTTATACCTTTTGAATGCATTGTTGCAATCATCATCACCTCTTCCCAAGTACTTTTTCTTCTTTTCATTTGAGAACTCAAATCTGACTTTCCACTCAATTTATTTGGAACTCCCCTTTATTTCATTAACTTATTTTTTTTATTTTCATTTTACCAAGCTTCTTCCAACACAATTATAAAATATACGCACATTTTGTTTTTATTTTATTTTATAAGGAGCCGTTCCTTCTTTTTGCAATACTTTTCAGATTTGAGTCTCATTTTTTCTTCCTTTTTGCCCTTCACTTGGCTTTCATTCGTCCTTCCTTTCAACACCCCAAACGTAGGATTTTGGCCTATATTTGCTATTCAAATATCACAATGCTTTAAACAGGATATTTGGTGAGAAGGTAGGTATAATTTGGCTCAAGATGCTTCTTTTGGTTTGTCAAAAAATAAGTTAAGCTCAATTGGTGCCAACATGGATTCACACCCTCACAAGGTAGTCACAAAAGGATTTATGGACAATTTTTTACTCATATTGAATTTATGACCAAGATTAAACCTCACATTCACCGAGATTCACACAACTGGAGTAACAAGGCAAATTCTAGGACTCCACATGCATGCTTTCAAGTAAAACCTCACCAGACATGGAATTTCAAATTATACTCATTTAGTACATCTAAAAAAGATCAAAAACATGCGAGTGATGTTCATTCAAAGGCTCACATCAAAACACATCTAGTTAACAAAATATTCAAAGAAATCGCTCAAAGGTGTAACCACATTAATTTCGTTCTCACAACACCAACACTATGCATCATGATCATCATGAGTATTATTCAGACGACAATATTGAACAAAAATTATTCTCAAATTTTATTGATAAAAACTTCAAGTATTTTGTGATTTAAATTCATGGGGGGATCAATATCAGGGGAGAATGAGATATAAGTAAAGAGTAACACAATTACACAAAAGAGCACACTAATATAAGCAATCAAAAAACTATAATTGTTCAAAAAACCAACAAAACAATATACAATCAAAAAGGGAATATTGGCACAAAGGCCTCCAGCCACAAAAAAATAGAATGTAGTGTCCTTAATGCAAATTAAGTAAAGTTACTGGAACCTAAGAGAAAAGGTCCCCCTGGAAGGCTATGCTTGTGGAGTACTCTCATCTGGAGTCTCGAGTGGAGAAGCCTCAAGAGGTGCATCGATGCCAAGTAATGGGACCACATGAGGTAGCCTCTAAAGCTCAATAGGGGCATCAATGCTTGTCTCAACAACATGAGGTATGGTAGAGTCTGGAGTGACTCCACTATACCCGATATCATAAGTCTCACGAAGAGACCTCTTCAGCGTAACCCTATGAATGACCTCCTCGGTCTAATATAGCTCGGTTAGATTCTCAACAATCCTATGCTCTTCTTCTTTTAGTTGCTCCTCATCAGTTTCCTCAGCCAACTCCTCATCAGTTTCCTCAGCCAACTCCTCCTCGGCTCTCTCACTCTTATCATCATCAATAGTCTCAAAACCTATAGAAGCCTCGGGCACAGTAGCTAAAGGCCAACACTAGGCATCTCAAGCATATCTGAAAGGGGAACCTCTCCCCAAGGCATTGAGATGTCCATTGACTGTATCTAGACCACCTATACCCTCAAAGTGGAAAACTCTTCCCTAGGGTATCAATAAAACTAGAACTACCCCCATATTTCTTCCAATCCTCAATCCTCGTAGTAAAATAATCTAATCTCAAAATGTGGCAAAATATGGATCGCTATCGTCACCTCACATTTGACCACCCGCTCAGTCAAAAGAGCCAAGGTCTTTTGAATGGACTAGTCAATGAGCGTGGCTAGGTCCTTCTCAAACTGGGCAGCTCTCACATCGGCTAGACGGGCAAGGCTTCCCAATTATATATCAATTTCTTGATCTAGGTGGGATTGGAAACAGGACAAGAAGGAGGCCTCACAATAGTAGTGGCATCAACTACATGCTGAATACATACAAACACAGAAGACCTAGCAAGTGAGGGAAGTGTGGGGATACCTTCCTTCTCCACAGAACAAGAAAATGTGATTCTCTCATGTGCTAGAGTAGTTGGGTTTACCACTAGAGTGGAGTTAGGTGTTGGTGTCTTCCTCCGAGTGGCAACAACTCTCAAACACTCGGCCTGGATCCTCTAAATGTCACTAGAAGAGGCCGGTGTGACTTTTACATCTTTAGCAGCTCGGAAAGGACTCCTTCCCTCTCACATAGCTGTAGGATCAGAACTAGGAATCGGAGCGATATCTTATCCCATCTTGCCCTCATTAGCATCTCATCACTATAATTCCACCAACATGTATTTTCTCTTTTTCAATAATGGTACCAACTAATACCGCCTTGTCATGAGGAGGAATGGACTCATTTTAAGATGGAATCAAGTTGTTTCTATGAATCCAAACCAATATCGAGCTACGACAGTCAAACATTTCTTCTCTATCCTTGCACCATTACCCATCAAAGAGGGGGAAGAGTCAGAAATCAAGGTTACTAGCCAACCCTTCAAAGAATCCAAATCAAGGCACATCCTGAGTTAATATAAGGTGGATTTGAATGCGGGCATCCACAATGCAGTATCAATGGATGCATCATCGCACTTGACCTTCTTTCCTCTCACTTCCACTTTTTCATATGGTTTCCACAGTGTGCCGTTTCGATTCTTGGGAAGAGTTTGGGCATAAGTTGTATAAAATTCCATCACCCAGGGAGGTATATAAGGAGTCCTGAGTTTGGTGAATCCCTCAAACTTGTGAAATTGTATGCTGTCCCAAATGACTAGTAGTATTCCACTACTCCATCTATAGAGACTTGTCTCTGCTTTGGTATCTGATATATCATTATTTTACGCTATTATATATATATATCACTTAAGAGTTGTGTGTCTAGGGCAAGTTTTTATTTGAAATAATGTTTTATGTGTATGTTTGCAGGAAATAGGCTTGGACGCGATTGAGTGAGATGGCAGCTAAAAATATGCAGAAGTAGCCACCCCCGAAATGACCTACGGACCATAGGTCCTCTAAAGGTTCGTCGATGGGTAGGCGTAAATAGGAGCATCAAGGAATTCTGACCAAGTGTGCAACTAGGAAGTGATCCACGGATTGTAGGTCAACCTATAAGTCGTCCTGCATAGCTGTCGAATGTGTTCAGAGAGTTGAAGTTGCAGTACCTGATGAAAATCCTAAGTGTGGAGCCATGAAAGAGGACGCACGGACCGTAGGTCAACCTATGGTCCATCATGCACGTCCGTCGTTGCTGACATGAGAGTGAAGGTTCCAGCCTCTGCTGAAAAAGTTCTAAGTGTTGACCAATGGAGGGGACCTACAGACCGTAGGTTGACCTACGGTCCTTAGGTCGAGTCGTCGATCAAAGCAGCGTCCTAAAAGTTTATTTCCTTATTCTGATTCCTTTTTGTTTAGGACATGTTTTTCTATAAATAGGGTATCTAAAGCTTGTGTTTTAGGGTAAGATATTATTGTTTACTTTTGGTTATTGATATTTTCTTTGGAAATTAACTTACAACTTTAGCAATTTAATTTCCCGATTTTGGTTTATACTATTTTCGCTTTGAAATTTAATTGGAGATTTCGGGTTTCTTCTACTCTAAATGTAAGTTCATGAATTCTTATTATCAAAACATGAATTGTGCTCTTTCAAGCATGAGTAGCTAAATCCACAACTAGGGTTGTGGGAACCATGAGAAATTAACAACGTATAAATAATAACTAAGTAATTCTTGAATAGTGTTTATGCATGTATTGGTAATTCTTTCGCTTAGAAGTCTTTTTAACAAGTGCATGCGTTAGAACTCGACTGGTTGCTACTTGCCTGACGAAGGAGGTAGTTAAAGAGAAAAGGATTATCAACAGATATTTAGTGGGATACTATCTAATAGTCTAATGTCAATTGGTACGAGGGTGAAAACTAAGCCATACATTGATGTGATGTCTAATCTGAGGTAAAGGTACGGGTTTGTAAAATATACACACGTAGCCGGACCAAGGTGCGGGGTGAAATTCCCTATTTGGAGGACTAATCACTTAGTAATACCTAACTTACCAACTTTGTATGTAAGACACTAGGAAAGGATTACCGCGTTAAAAGCTTATGGGGAACACATAAACCCTAGTTTCTCTCTCATATTGATAACTTAAAGTTTGAATCTTCCTCACTTGTTAGTTAAACAACAATCGGTTATTTGCTTACAACCCCCCCCCCACCCCCCCCCCCGCTTTAATTACTTGTTTTGGAAATAGTTTGACTAAATGGATATAGTAGTGAGTTAAGTTTAAGTCTGAACCATATTTCTAATGGGATCGACCCCAACCTACAAGTTGGGATCTTTATTTGACAACAATCACTTATACTTCTTTAGGGAGGTGTAATTTGGGCGTATCAATATCATCCATCAACCTACATACTTGAGCCTATTCAACACTCTTTGAGCTATAATCGACAAGACTCTGAAAGTTGGTGCTTGTGTGGATGAAGGCCACACCAACTTTGATTGAATCTCTATCTTCTTTATAACTACCCCTTTCTGGGCTGCAAACTTTCTTGAGTCGATGATTATGTAGGGGCAGTTTTGTGACGTCGGGAAGCATCCAACAACTCATTTATTATTATTCCCTGATGTCTTTTCGATGGTGGAGGAGGAGAAGAGAACTCTTGATCTGACTATGTCTCACAAGAAACAATTTATTTACCTTTGCTTCTTCCCATTACCTGTAAAGCACACACTCAAACATTGTATTTGTGAAGATTAGTTGAATTCAAACACGAATTGAAACACATTTTAAAAAAACTCCTAAGGCTCAGCTAATAGGAAGGTGATGCGCCAAACATGATCAGTGAGCTCCGGTGAGCTTGCTGAATTAGACAGTATCAAATTATTCAAGGCTCAGGCACAAAAGGCAAAGTCCATGCCAACTCAGTGATTCACCGAGTTTGTTTCAACTAGATAAGACAAGTTCATCGAAACTTAAAGTGCAAAAGGGAATGTAACATGCATCAAGGGAGATATCCTCTCCCACTCGGCAACTCACCAAGTGGGTTCGGCGAACTAAAACAAGCACGCTGAATAGAATAGTACCCAAGGCTATACGCATTCAAAAGAAGGGGAGTTGGGTTTTACTCGACGATTCACCTAATTTCGTTGGTGAGCTATGACATGCTCGCCGAAAAGGTAGTTTAAGCCTAGAGCCAAATGTTCACAGAAAAACAATACACATAAAAAATACTAGTTTCCCTCAATATTACACTCCATCTATGTGTTTTTCTACCCATGGGTACTCAGATTTCCCCCATTTATCAATAAGCATTGCAGTTATTGATGATTTGTCCTTAAGAAAGAGTCACCATGTCTAACATTGGGAAAAATTATGGAATTTGGTCAACATTGAGCTACTCAGACTTCATTTGCATCAAATTAGATACATATCCAACAAATTAAACAATTTGATTCAGCGATTTAACCAACACAATCACAATTCATCAATTTTATAAGAATCCACAATTAAGATCATATAGGAACAATTCAATGTGAACAATATGATGCTACCCATCAAAATGAGGCCCTTAAACATAGTTAAA
This sequence comes from Solanum sparsipilum, assembly GCA_029582215.1. NCBI lineage: Eukaryota > Viridiplantae > Streptophyta > Magnoliopsida > Solanales > Solanaceae > Solanum > Solanum sparsipilum. The sequence goes on from JAKRZT010007516.1 coordinate 51,628, forward strand.
TAGCTTAAGCCCAAACACTACATGCCTACAAAACTCACGAATAACAACCAGAAGTTGAAACACCAATCTTTAAGTAAAAAATAATCAAGAAATTTAGGGATTGGGGTTGGATTGACACAAAATCTAAGAATAAGCATTCCTAGCACCTTCAATATGCTCACACGCGGCTAAGAAATACTCAGAATGCACAATGCAAAAGAAAGAAAATAAAAAAAGATCTCAAATTTTAAAGATATTGATTTTTGAATTTGAAAAGACACTTGGACTTTTTATATCAAGCTCGTTTTGTGATATCGACTAACATACATGTTTGCTTAATCGCCATCTGGATATTCAGCTCGCTGAACTTTCTTGAACAAACATCAAACATGAAGGTTGATTTGGTAGATACAATGGAGTCCTCTTAGTGCAATTTAGTGAATCACCTTTTGGAGTTCTGATCCCCAATCTTGAGAGTACACCATTCAATCTTTTCAAGCTTAGAAGGCAGACAAAAATAGTGTATATAGTGACTTTGGTGGACCGTCGTTTAGGTTTTTCTTCAACTATTCTTCCTTCTTCAATCGTCCAACTAATTTTAAATCTAAACTCACAATGCACGTTACTTGAAAGCAGTAAAAACAACAATAAAGACTTGGGTTGCCTTCCAAGAAGTTCCTTGTTAAACTTCGTGGCATAACATATTGTCCAAACTTAACAATCATTTTTGGGGTTTGGGATCATGTCACTAGGGAAAGTACCTTTTTGCCATGGATTTAGATGAGTGGTAATTTGACCCAGTTATGTCTCCAACTGCTTGATAGAAACTGAGTGTAAAGTCACCGTCTGAGATAAAGTGGATAAGTCATTTTTCAAACCCTTCAACCTTGTTGTCGGTCCTTACAAGCTTGTCTTCCATTCACATTCATTCTAACCCACCTAATTCTTTTGAGCATGGACGATCATGGGGAGGCACATATCAATCTTTTTCCAACTCCATCTCTCTATAATTTCCACCACTCCAATATTTCCAACTACTATCTCTATCCTTGTTCCAACCTTGGTTCCCACTTTATCATTTATAATTGTTGTGAGAACCCCCCACTTGATTCCTAAGTATTGACCTTCTTCAAGATATGAAGCCTCGAATTTAGCCTCATCCTGGCACTTCCTACTATTGGTTCCAACCATATTTACAGACTTGGTCACCTCCCATGACACGTTAAGAAAAAAATTGATTTGTGTCATAATTTTGACCATGTTTTCATCCCTTTCATGGTCCTTTCCGAGTTGTTTTTTAATCGAACTCACTTTTAGAAGAGACATTTGGTCCTCGGTAGTATGCCATGCTCAATTAACCTTAGACATATCATCTAGCAACAAAGAAGCTACATCATACGGCTATCTCTTCAAAATACCATGTAGTAAGTAATCAGCCACACCTTTATTCACTAAAACAAGCTTGTAATCAAAGTATTGGAGCAGTAAATTTTTCGGAACACCATGTGTTGGACATTTCAATAGTAACTTATTTAACCTCGACCACATTTCATACAAAGTCTCACCTCCAATACATTTGAAATTTTGGATTTGGTGGAGAAGTTAAACCATCTTTGAGGATGGTAAGAATATTTCCAAGAATGCCCCAGTTAGCTCATCCCACAAAGTAATAAAATCATTTGGCAGCTATGTCAAGCATCTTGGGGCCTCTCCCATTATACAACACGGGCATAACCTCAACCTTACGGATTTTTGAGAGATATTCTTGAACATAATGATTCCATATTTCTCCTTGAAATTCCTAAGGTGATTATAGGGATCCTTGTGAGATAGATGCCGTAAAATTCCTTTTGATTTAGAGTTATTGTATCATAGTTCCAGTGATGTTTAGCACTCTCCTCCTAGTTGTAGGAGGTATCCGGATTGGTCTCATGGTTTGAATGACATTAATGCGCATGTCACTAAGATCACCCATATTTTAATTTTGATCATAGTTACTGTCATTATCACTCATCTTGTAAACATGCAAATCTGCCAAGAAAAACACCAAACAACAATTCTACTACAAATAGACAAAATTAAAATCTAATTTCTCAACAAGAATTCTCAACCACAACTCCCCAACAATGGTGTAATTTTTTATAACGCTCAAATTACCCTCTAAAACAAATTAAAAGGGTGGGAGATCGTCGTCAGTAAAACACCCAACGAAAAGTCAGAGTCAAATCCCACAAGGAATGTTATTTCCTAGAGAATTCAATTAAAAGAAATTTGGACCTCAAATCATCTCATTTTTACTAGTTAGAACAATTGGGTGGATGTAACCACCAAGTGAATATAAAGCTTTGGTTATCAATATCAAAATTAAACTAAAATCGGAATTAAATCAAGTGTTAATAAGTAATCTCGGGTTGAGGAGATCAGAAATCAATGTCACATAGGGGTGATTATGTTGCTCTATATTGATGAAAAATAATTAATAGGTTAAGTCATCATCATTGATGCTAATCATTTTTAGATCTCAAAGCATTTATGCATAGAACCTCCTTTCGGTCTCATCTATATGCCATTTCTAAGAATCCCAATACCTTACTCTACTCTCTCTTTCAAGAATATGACAAATAGATAGGACCCATAACTTATTTTTACAAGAAATCCATAGACATCAAACCTAAGTTTCAAGTATTAAACTAATTACCTACTGCAATTTATCTCTTCGAGTATACTTCCGAGATCAGAAATAGAAATTAAGTTTGCAATCTTAATCCATTAGTGAACCCAATAGTAATTAGACCAAATAAATGCATTTACGGAAAAAAAATTGAATACCATAATACACATTACATTAAATCAACACCCAACGCCATTTGAGCACCCATAGATCTTAAGGCTTTAGTCACCATCACAAAAAATAATGAAAACACTTCTTCCATGCAAGCACCCATGGGTAACATGGAGTGAATCAATTAAGAGTAAACCCACTTTTGATACAACTTTAATTTATCAATTTCAAGCTTCAAATTATAAAACCCCAAGACCTAGAAAAGTATTCTTTCAAAAATAAAGTGTTCTAGAACTCTAACTCAAAACTCTTTCACTTTAACTCAGTAGTCCGAACTTGTAAAAATTGTATTATTTGGGCTATTTATACTTTCCCAAAATTTGGCACAAAATCCACTTAGTAACCAACTCGGCGACATTAGTCAGGCTTGCCTAACTAGCTCAGTGAATCACCCTTCACTCCCCAACTCGCCTTATGATGCTCTAGGCTTCATGTATTTGAGCCTCAATTGGTGAACTCGATCGAGTGAGCCTTTCATGTTCAGCAATCACTAGATACCACCTTAGTTTGTCGTTCGAGAATTAAATCTTTGGTTTGCACACTTCACTTTGGGTGATGTGCATTAGGACCATTGTTGAAATTTGGCGCATCGCCTTTTCGACTAGAGTTCGTCGACCTTCTTTGATAGACACAAGTGCTATGAACTATTGGGTGAGGTCGTACTCAATGGCGATCCACCATTCATGTTAGGCGATCAACAATGTTCAGTTTACACTTCATTTTATATTTTTGGCTATTCTTTCAAACTTCAGTACTTGCCCTATCCCATTGCCTTCATAGATGCAACTCATCAATATTTGATTAAAAAGACAAGGTTTGCAGAGGAAACTAATTATTGAGCTAAATGGCATGGACCTTAAATGAGTGAAAATCTACCACTCCTCACCATTGTTACTAGAAGTGGAAAGACATTACAAGAAGAAATAAGGAAAAGAAAAGTAGATAATACAAGGTGATTACCGATAACGAATCACCAAAGTAAATGGATCACAGTCTGGAGAAAAAAGTAGAAGGTATGCCATAGGAAAATGTGACAAAAAATAGTGTCGTCATTTGCATTACCTTAAATAAAAATCACACCTTCGGTTATGCAAACTGACAATGCAAAATTCCAAAAGTTTGTGGATATAGTAAAAGATTTGAAAGTGAATATTCTATTGGTGGATGGCTTGACCGAAAGGACAGGTTATGCCAAATGCATAAAGGAGTTGTTCCCTAAAAAGAAGGTAATAAACTGTGAAACCATTGAGCTGCCACAAACATATGGTGCGGTAGTGAAGAAGAATGATGTTCTCAAGAGAGATGATCCGAGAGCTTTCACGATTCCATACGCGATTGGTTAGTGTACTTTTGCAAAAGCTTTGTGCGATCTTGGTGCAAGCATAAAATTAATGCTATTGATGGTATTTAATCAACTTGGGCATGAGAAAAAAAAGGCAACAAACATGAGACTTTTAATGGTTGATTGCTCCATAAAGAAACTGGTGGGTGTAGTCTATGATATGCTAGTGAAGGTTGACAAATTTGTGTTCCCAGCTGATTTTGTGGTGCTTGATTATGAGAATGACATCTATATGCCGATTATTCTTAGTAGACCATTTTTGGCTATGGGCAAAGCGCTAGCTGATGTAAAAAGTGGTTATTTGAAATTCCGAGTCAATGAGGAGGTAGTTCTCTTCAATATTCATAAATCCATAAAATACCTGAGTGGCATACATGTTGTGTCTCACCTGGATCAAATTGACGAAGCCTAAACAAGTATTGGAGCTACAACCTATTGTAGGGAGCCTTTGGGTCAAGTGCTACTAAATTATGATCAAGAGAGGTTAACAATTATGATGAGATTGTGGTTGCTCTTTTAGGTATGGTATCACATAATTCTTCCCAAGATAAAATCGACCTTGACTTGTCTACTCGAGAAGCACCACCGGCAAAACCATCCATCATTAAACAAAAAAAAATTGGAGTTAAAAGAGCTTTAAACTCATCTCAAATTTGTTTTCATGGAGATAAACAACACACTTTCGGTAAATATTTATAGTGATCTTAAACAATGGCAAGTGGAGTTGTTGATCATAGTGTTTAAGAGGAACAATAAAGCCTTGGGGTGGTCTATTGCCAATATTAGGGGTATTTCACGTGTGTATGCACTCACAAAATAAACTTGGCGGAAGATTGCAAACCCAATATTAAACATCAAAGAAGATTAAATCCTAGAATGCAAGAAGTGGTGAAGAAGAAATAATTAAATAGTTATATGTGGGAGTTATTTTCCCAATTACGGAAAGTCAATTGGTGAGTCTAGTAAAATGTGTTCCAAAAAATGGTGGTATCATGGTAGTTCTCCATTACATGGCCTAGTTAGTTTCCATTTGACCCGCTACTGGGTGGCATATATGCATGGACTATATAATGCGAAATTCTTGGACCGAAAAAACTCATTTTCCAATGCCCTTTATTGATCAAATGCTTGATAGGCTTTCCAAAAAGGGTGGTATTGCTTTCTTGATGGGGATTCCAGGTATAACCATATTTCCATTTGTATTCAAAAGGATCAACAAAAGACAACATTTACATACCCCTATGGTACTATTGCATTCAAGCAAATGCCATTTGGACTATGTAATACTCCAGCCACTTTTCAACATTGTATGCTATCGATCTTTTAAGATATGGTAGAAGAATCTATGTAGGTGTTCATGGATGATTTCTCTGTTGTGGGGGATTCTTTTGAAGAATGTTTGAATTAAAATTTGGTTCTAAATTTGGAGGTATCACTTTATGGTGAAAGAGGGAATTGTGCTTGGGTACAAAATTTTCAGGGTAGGTATTAAAGTTGATCCAGCTAAAATTTAGGTGATCGAAAAGTTACCTCCCCTAATATTTGTGAAAGGTGTGAAGAGTTTTCTTGGGCGTGTCAGCTTCTATAGATGGTTTATCAAAGATTTCTCCAATACTGTTATTCCATTGTGTACACTCCTTGAGAAAGAAAGTAGATTTTTTTTGATGACTCTTGCATGATGGCTTTCGAAACACCCAAGGAGAAACTTGTCTCAACCCCAATAATCATTGCCCCTGATTAGAATATTCCTTTTGAAATGATGTGTGAAGCTAGTGGTTTTGCTTTAAGAGTTGTTCTTGGACAACAAAAGCAAAGCACTAAATTGTGCTCAAAAGAATTACATTGCAACAGAACAAGAATAGTTAGTTGTGGTATATGGGTTTGAGACTTTTCTAGCATATTTATTAGGTACCAAAGTTGTGGTTTACATAGACCACACATGCTTAAGGTACCTAATGGAAAAAAAGAGTTTAAGCCATGGCTGATTTGATGGGTTTTAATTTTTCAAGAGTTTGACTTCGAGTTGAAAGATAGGAAAGGGGGTGAGAATCAGGTGGCCAACCATCTTTTAGGGTTTGAGGCAGATGCTAGAATGGTGGAAGAAAAACACATTGATGATGCTTTATAGTATGAATCGGTAATGATAATTTCTAAGCTCTCTGTCCTTTGGTATGCTGATTTCAGTAATTTTAATGTGTTTGGGCAGTTACCTAATGATTTGAATAGCCATCTAATAAGAAAATCTCTATTAAATGTGAAGAAGTATATATGGGACGAGTGTGTTGACAATATTATTCATCGTTGTATGCCGGAGGTGGAAGTAAATGAGATTCTTGAAGCATGTCATGCTTCTCCAACAAGTGCCATCATGGGGGCATTCGTACAACCTTTAAAGTTTTATAATGTTTCTATTATAGGCCTACACTGTTTAATGATGCCCACACATTTCAAAAATGTTGTGTCCAATGTAATCTTCAGTGGAGTATATCTAGAAGACATGAATTGCCACTATCCCAGATCCATGATATTGTATTGTTCGATATTTGGGGGATTGATTTCATCTATCAATTTCCTAGTTCTTTTGGGAATAACTACATCCTTGTAGAAGTGGATTACGTCTCGAAGTGAGTAGAGGTGATAGGCCTACCAAACAATGAAGCGCGAAGTGTTACAAAGTTCCTCAAAAATAACATTTTCATAGGATTTGGTAATACAAGGGCGATTATAGGTGATGGCGGATCACATTTATTCAATCATTAATCTGTAGACCAATTCTCTAAATATGGGGTCAAACATAAAGTCGAAAGACCATACTCTCAACAATCTAGTGGACAAGTTGAAGTGTCTAATCGAGAAATAAAAAGTATTTTGGCCAAAACAGTACATGTCCATTGTATTGATTGGTCTAGCAAGCTTGATGATGCACTTTCGGCCTATAATACGAAATTCAAATCTCCCATTGGTATGTTACCTTACAAGTTGGTGTTTGGGAAAGCTTAACATCATCCGGTTAAACTAGAACACAAGGCATTATTGACATTGAAGAAGATAAACACAAACTGGGATGTAGCCTTCAGAAACTGTGTGTGCTAGATCCTTGAGCTAGATGAGTTTTCCTTACAAGCCTTTAAAATCTCAACACTATATAAGGAGAAATTTAAATGATTTAATGATGCTAAGATGCTACCCCATGAGTTTCCGGTGGCGGAGTTAGTCCAGTTATTCAATTCAAGGTTAAAAGTATTACTAGGCAAACACAGATCCAAATGAATTGGACCGTATAATGTCACGCATGTTTATGGAAATGGAGCGGTTGAAATTGAAGATGCACAAGCGATGTGATTCACAGTAAATGGTCATAGATTTAAACCATACATTGGAGAAGGTCATGACGTGAGGGTTGTTGAACTGGTATATCTTGATAATGTTTAAAAAACATATCCATGTCGTGTCGCGATGTTAAATCATACGCTTCTTGAGAGGCAACCCATCTGTTAGTTGTTTAAAAAAAAGTGGGTGTTAGCATGTATAGGTATGGAGTAATGGGCGATGGTGTGAGAAACTTGGCAAATATGAAAAACACAGTAGGCGAAGCTCCAACTTGTCTGCCCTTTTGGAGGATCAACCATAGGTGCTTACTATTGATTTTAGTGATTCCCATCACCTCTTTAGCGATGTGATGATATCATTGGGAAAAATCACTACACTCCACCTAATCAGGCATGAAAAATGGGCAGCACACTGTTAATTTTAGTGATGCTCATGTGAGAAAGGTGATTCACGCAGTAACTTTAGGCAAAATTTGGTTAGACTGCCAAAGTGAAGGATGACATATAGTCCCTACTTATAGCCTCAATAGGCGATCTAGGTCTACTTGGTGACTCGTTGATCAGAGTAGGTGACTATACCAGTGCTTACTTAGGGAGTTCTTCTACCTTTCTCTCTTTGGTTCAATTGAGGACAATGCATTGAGGACACTACATTCTACTTTTTTGTGCGGTGAGGTCTCTCATTCCAGTATTCCACATTTTATTGTATGTTGTTATCTGTAGTAATAGTGCTCTTTTGGGTAAATGTATGTGTCTTTGATTCTATCTCGTTCACTCTTGCTGTTGCAACCCATTATGAGTTCAAATCCTGAAATGGTTGAAGTTTTCATTCAAAACAATTTGACAAACGATTTTGTATAATATTGATGTCTCTTTGTAGAATTGATTCCTATTATCTTTTTTTAATTTAAGTTGTGAGAACATGGAATCGTTCTTGATGTGAGCACAGTTGAATGCATTTGTTGAAACATGTTCTTGCATTAGACAAGAAGTTAAAGTGAGCTTGAGCTTGTCTTGAGAATAGCTAGTCAGCTTTTAATGCTTTTTTTGTCATGATTTAGGATAACATGCCATTGAGAGTAATCTTTCTATGGCTCTTGTATGCTAGCTCTCATTGAGTACTGTTGAAGACACCCTTATTGAGCTTATTGTGTTCTTGATTTACTTGAGGACAAGCCAAATTTTAAGTTGGAGGTGTTGATGAGCGGTAGATTTGTACTCATTTAAGATCCATTTATCTCAATAATTAGTGTCCTTAATGCCTAATTTTTTCCTTTTCTCATCAAAGGTTGATGAGTCATAACTATGAAGGAAATTGGACAAGGCAAGGAATGATGTTTGAAAGAATGGCCAAAAAAAGATAAAGAAGTGCAAAGTGAACATTGTAGATCACCTAACATAAAGGGAAAATCACCAAGTGAATATGACGTCGCCTAAATTGATAATGTACTAACATAGGCCTTAGGTCAGTTGACAATGTGATATTAGAAGGGCGAGCCACTGAATTACATAGGGTGAAGCAAGTAGATATCACCGGATCTGATAGTACTGGCAGATAAGATGACAGCTCTAAGGGCGATACGAGGTGAAAATCAGCGAGTTGTCAAATTCTCCAAGGCGGACTCTGATGGGATCGCCTAATGAGATTTAAGGAATTGAAGCCTGAAGTAAGAGAAAAGTGAACCACGATAAGATGGGTAATTTGCCCAATGCACATGGTGAACTGAGCTAATATCACCAAAAGGGACACGACAATACCGTTTTGGCAAAATATTGGGAAACTATAATAGCCCAGAGGAGAGAGAAAGAGGGTATGGAAAAGTGAAGAGAAGTATCTTGACTTTTCTAGAGAGAGAAACATGTTCCATTGAGCAAAAACTTGCTTTATTGTTGAATCTTTCAATTGTAAAATTGAATTCAGGAAATTGAAATTAGATTCGAAGTGGGTCTTCTAGTAAACACTAAAATGTATGCTACCCCTGACTAATCTCAAACCAGGTAAATTATAAGTGTAATGTTTTGCTAAAATTCCAAACTCTTAGGGTGTGATTACGGGGTTGGATGTTGATTTAATTTATTAAGTATACTGAATTGCGCTAGTTATGTCTGTTAATTACAAATTTGACTTATTTTCTGGTGATTAACTTATGAATTGAGGTGGCCTATTCTATTTTCGATCATGTAAGGGAACTCTAAAGAGACTAAGACAAGTGGGTAAGTTTTTCAATAGTTGTAGTTAGAGTAGTTGATTGTAGTCCTATGGCTTTGGGTTATTTAAAAATGGCATATAGATGATATCGAAACGAAATTCTATGCAAGGATGCTTTGAGATCGAAACAAGATTAGCATCATTGATATTGGCCTAGCCTATTTGTGATTTATTAGCTACATTGAGCAATTCAACTATACCCCAAGAAAAATTGACAACTAATTCCCACACCTCAAGGGTCCTTTAGTTTTGTGAGTCATCTACTATTTCCATTTTGATAATTGAGCTTCAGAATTGCTACTACTAAAGTTGGTGGAGTTCTCCACCCATTTGTTTTTATTTCAACTTCAAGTGAATTCCATAATTATATTTTAACCGTACATCATTATTGTTGGGATTTGACCTCGATTCTTTGTTGAGTCTTTAGTGACGACGATCGCTCACCTTTTTATTTGAATTTGGAGAGTTATTTAGGCGTTGTGAATAATTCGGCATCCAAAGGTAGTGCTAGTGGGTTCTCTTATTTAGAGAGAAGATAAATCTTGGCTAAATAATTGTATAGGAGTTATTACTACGGTCCAGACCAAAGCAGACCTCTCTTAACTTTTCAACGCTCATTAGTGAGTTGTGCAAGAGAGAACAAGTTCCCTTTCAAGGGAAAACAAATGTATGTGTCACACCGGACTCCTCCAATGACATTAAGAGGATCGAGGATGAGTATTTGCGGGAGGATAATGCAGCTTGAAGGAACCCAACACCACTAGATTCTACACCCGTGGTTGCTCCCACTACCTTGGCATTAGAGTCTAACACACAAGCTCCTTTTGGGGAGCGGCAGGTATTTCCACAGCTTCCTCCACTACTGGTCATTATGTTCCTATTTGTGTTGTTGTGACTGTGATAAGGACTCCCCCCCTCTCATATTTCTCATCCCCCTTTAACCCATGCTATGATCCGTCTAACCTTCTCAGCAGATGTTAGAGTTTCTCGGGTTGAGACGGACATGCCCAAGCTCATCAACAAGGCCATTCAGATGGCCTTGACCCCTTTGACTGAGCGGAGGGTCAAGTGTGAGGGTGATATTAAGAGTCACAATATGAGGATAGATGATCTTACTACTAGGATTGTTGCTCAGGAAAAGGCCGAGGGAAGCTCTGATACACCAGACACCATGAAGGCTAAGATTGCTACCCTGCGAATGAAAGTGTTCCAGTTACAGTCAATTGACAGATCTATGCTTAGGGGAGAGGTTCGCCTTCCATATATACTGGTTTCTGAGCCTTAGGTTCCTATGCATAATGAGATGGTTGCTGAGGATGAGAGTGGGAGGGTCGATGAGATTCAAACTCCTGAAGCCTAGACCATCATTGGCGAGCTGAGGGTTGAAGGGAGATTCACTGAGTACGTTTGCGGACCCAACTAATGTGGCCGATTCAATCGTATGATGGATTTTTGGGCCAGATATTGGGAAAGTATATATAACCCAAAAGATAATATGTCAGGTACCATTTTTAGTAGAGAGAGTTTAGAAAGTACTGCTTTTGGGAGGAGAGAGTTTGAGAACACTTTACCTTTGAATAACATTTTTCTTGCTTTTGGTGTTTCACAATTTGGAGTCTAAATTTAATATATTGAAGTTGAATCCAATGTGGTTTTACTCTTAATTGCTTTAGGTTACCCATGGATGCTTTCATGAAAGGTATAATTTCATTCGTTTTTGTGATTGATGGCTGAAACCCCAAGATCTAGGGATTCTCAAATGGCTTTGGGTGTTGATTTAATGTAGTGGATATTGCGCTATGATCTGTTATTGTTGTTGATCATGCATGATTTTTTTCTAATTACCATGGGGCTAACTCAAGTGTTAAGGTTGCAAATTTAATTCCTACTTCCGATCTATTGTTAATGCTTGAAAGAGATTGATTGGAGTGGGTAATTAGTTTAATGGTAGCAATTTAGGTTTGATCTATATAGATTGCTTGAAAGAGATATTATGGGTCAGTTATATTTGCCTTATTCTTGAAAGAGATAATACAGTAAGGTATTGGGCTGTTTAGGATTGACAATTAGATGAGACCTAAAGTAGATTCTACGGATAGATGCTTTGAGGCCGAAAGATGAATAGTGTCAATGAAGATGACTTAGCCTATTCGTGAATGTTCATCATTATAGAGTAACACACTCACCCCTATGTGACATCGATTTCCAATCTTGTTAACTCTTGATTTCTTTGATACTTTAGTTTAATTTTGATAATTGATAAACAAAGCTATATATTAAGTTGGTGCTACCATCCACCCAATTATTTTTACTATTGCAAATGAGCTAATTCAAAGTCCAAATATTTTGATAAAGAATTCTCCATGATATACCATTCCTAGTGGGATTCGACCACGACTCTTCCTTGGGTTTTTACTAACACGATCGCTCACTCTTTTAATTGGTTTTGGAGGGTTTTGAGTGTTATCACTGGAGGACAAAGTTAGTGTTCTGTTAAGGTAGCGTTAAGTGTCGCGCGAATTAAGCTTCGGTTTCACGACCACATACGTTACTTCATAATTCTGGTAGTTTCCTCGTCTTTTCATGCTTGAGGAGGGATGTTCTTTTCTTTTAGTCATCCCTAAACCTCAACCCATGAATAATTATTTCTCCTAAAAGAAAAAGTCAATTTGTTCTGATTCTTTCAACCCTCTATTTCTCAAAAAATAATTTACACTCAAGAACTTCAAGAGACACCAAAGTTAGGGTGTCAAGGTTTCCAATAGAGTTCTGGTTCAAGCTTCTTCAAGAACCTTGTTCTTCTAGGTATATATGACTATTCATAGTGTTTAACTAGTTCATCCGCATGCCCTACATCTAAATTCAGTCAGAAAAAGTTATGTTTAGGGTTTTACCCATAGTGTCTTGGAAATTATGAATTTGGTTTCCTTAAGAGTTGAGGTTTTGATTTATAAAAGTTATGATTTCAAAGGTAATTACATGAGATTTTATTATATATTGATTTTAGACTTGCAACATAAGTTCATATGTATATGTTTTAAATGCAAGTTTTGAAATAAGTCTTTCAAGGAAGAATCAAATGATTTCATATGTAATATTTGATAGTTGAGAAACAGAAAGAGTATAATTGATGTTTCTGAAAAGTACTTTAGTAAAAAAAATGGAAAATAAAGTAGAGTAATTGTTCCTTTCTTTGTAAAGGGTGATTGAGCATAATGGATATTGAATATTTTGTGAGTATTATCGCGCATCGAATAGGGTAAGAGTCTACTTTTAACTCACAGTCTATATAAAGGCATCGCCAGCATATTATAAGATTTCACCGATTTGTCGTGTGACTCCTCACTGCCTCTGAGAAGACCTATTAGATGGATCCATAGTTACAAGAACGTCTTATACCTCGACAAGGGATAGGAATACCCTTACAACATGGAGAAAAAATTGTATCATTGCTTGACTCATAGTAATGGTTGTCGGTTGGATAAACTCCTCAGAGAGTAAAGTTTTCTGTCATGATATTGTTTGTATTGCATATCATATTGTAAAGTACAAATGGTTTTCACTACATTTTGGTTTCCGCCATCGGTTCAATTATTATTTTATTTCAACCAAATTACATACTCGTACATTGCATCTACTGTTGTCATTCACTCTGCATCTTTAATGATGTAGATACAGCTGTTCAATATCGTCAACTAGTGTTCCATTGAAATAACTTTGCACTCGTAGACACCTTTTGGTGAGGCCTCATTGCTTTCGAGGGACTTCATTTTCTTATTCAATTTTAGTAGAATTTGAGGTGTTGTGGGTCTTGTCTTGACACTTATCTAGAATAATAGAAGTTTCATAGGTAAACAGAGTTATATGTTTCCATTGTTTTCTCTGGCTGTTTTATTTTAACTTATGAATTAAGTTAGGTATTTCAAAGTGGTCTTAAAGTTTTTATTTAAATTTTATATGCTTATATATTTAAGCTTCTGTGTATCTCATAGAGTCATGTTAATCATAATTAGCCCGGCCAAGGGTTCACTCAATTGTTTCTGAGTGCCATTCACATTCATGGTGTAGACTCGGGGTGTGACATAGACATTTTTTTTTTTTGGAGTTGCATCCCTGCATTCTAGATTTGTAACTATTTTGGTATATGACTTTCAGATTCTAGGGGATATATTTCCGGATACGTTTTCTTCTTATGGTTTTTAGTTATGAAACTTGGTTTACTCTGTGAAACTATTATTTGGCTATTTATTTATGGGTTGACATGCGTAGTTGCTTCTCTCACCAACGCTTAGTGTTGGTGCCTCTCACGATTGTTTAGGTCGCAACATGTACCGTAGCATAAAATAATAAGATTTTTTTTCTTTTTCCAGAAATAATATTTTTCTAATTTTTCTCTATATTTGATAAAAAAAAAATAAGACCAAAAATTTAAAGTTCAGGGAATAAAGGCTCAGAGGAATTCAAAATAATCTTTCAAAATAAGACTATATATTTGTATACAAAATATTTAAAGGAAAACATATTTAAATTATGTACATGTGAGAAATTTAATACGGTTAAATTTTAGATATGCCTCTAATCAATGCTATTCATCATACAAAAATATAGAGGTTATAGATTTAACTCCAATTAATACTATTTGTCATACCTAATTAATACATATTTTTAGGCTAAGTTGTTATATTTTAATATATATTCAAGTTATTACGGTAATTAAAACATGAAAAAATAATTTAAAGATAGGTTAAAATTATGTTCTAAGAATTATAAATAAGATCTTTAGGACTGTTTAATGTTTTATTTAGTTGTAAGCATATTCGACTAATCTAATGTGAAGTCTTGGCTCTTTGATTTTTTGTCTTATTTATTCGATTGCACAATGTAAGATCATTTCTTTCTCAATTGTTGTATGTAATATAGAGCATTATAATACCACTGTCTACTTTCAACATCAACTACCTTTATCACTACCCACTACTCTTATTGCCCATATATACAGTAATGACCTCCAGGTCACTTCTGTGTTTATGCCTCATGCACTTCTCTTAGTGCTTTTATGTAGCAACGTTTTAGCTGACAGATTGGTCACATGTTCGTTCATATAGTTTTTATGCCATTTTCCATATTTTGGAGCCTTTGAAAATTGAACGGTTGACTGCAGTCAAAAGTTCAAGTGTAACGACCCGAGAGCACCCCCTAGTTGTTACCAGCGTATTCGAACTCTTGGAGGTCTTATACAAGCCCTTAGCATTCATCATAGCATTTATTATAGAAAAATAGCGGAAAATTTAAAACTTTTTCATAATATAACACAAGACATAAAAGTCACCTCGTTAAACCTTTAATACAAAAATTGGAGTACTACGTCTCAAGGTAGCCATCTTAAAACATGACTACAACATAAGAGGGACACAACCCTTACAATACAAAAGAAACTACTATCTAGTACATAGAACTTAAGTCAACTCTTTAACATAAAGGTCCTTGAATCTTTAAGGACACACCCGAACTTGGGAATAGTAAGCCAAGCTCATCACTTCTAGGAAAGACCCTTTAGCCACCACCACCTACACTTGGTGTAAAAGATGAAGAAGAATGGTGTTACTACACGAATGCACTAATTATGATAACCATGCAAAACATGCTTTTAAAAGGACATTTAGTTGGAAACTATGCATCATGCCTTTTTAGAGAAACTTCAAGAACATTTAGTACATAGGCACAATATAAACCACATACATCATCATACACACGGAAACCATTCATAATAGCACATAGAGCCACTTATAACATTTTAGGCACATTCAATGCATACAATACATTACCTTCCTCTTTATCTTAACTCTTTTCCTCAAGCAAACCTTAGGGAATACTTGGTGCAATGTATTGCCTTAAGGTTACCAAAGGTGAACTTACATATAGCCTTCATCAATCCAACCACATATATTCATATAGTCATAAGCACACCATAGGACATAGTCTTCACATAGGCACCATCACCTAAGACAACCCCCAAGTCACACTAGTGCAATGTTTAAGTAGCATCCCATAATACTACTCACACCAAGTGTTCCTAGGAAGCCACCATAGACTATGCACATCATATTCAACAAGTCATAACATCTTCATTTAACATTAGACATAAGACCAACATACTTCATAACATCATGTAAGGACTCATTCATTTACTGCATCATTAGTCATAACCCATTCAGTTCATATCATGGGTAAACCACCCTCACAACCCATTCACAAGCTCACTTGTGCAATGTACACATGGAGTCCCATACCCCCACATATACAAAGGAAACCCATTAAGAAGTCATAAGTGTAATTCACATGCATAATCATACTTTATGTCTTGACATAAGTAAAGTCAACCTTAACATGCTTTCATATTAACATACATAGACCATAGTCTTCATTACATAAAGAGCCTAATCATAACCTCCCTTAGAGTACACTTGTGCAATGCATAAGTAGGGTCCATAGTCCTACCTATACTAAGTAACTCTTCAAGAAATCATGACTAGAGTTCATATTCTTATCTTAGTTCATTTCTTAACTTTCGGGAGACATTGCCATAATCGACATAGACCATGTGAGCTACATAGAATCCGATGTTCTACTCCCACACCGAAAAAAGAGGGTACTACTTGCCAAAGTAGGACCTACATACATAATAGCTGTCTAGTGGATCCACTAAGCTAATACCTACGGGGGCACGTACTTATGCAACAAGGAGATTGCTACTAGAAAACCTTGACTTACTAAGCGTGGTGGTTTCCATCTAATGAGACAACATCTATGTTGGAAAGCCGGACTTGCTAAACGTGAAGCCCCCACTCTCATTTTTCATGTTCACTCGGTGCTAAGCTTCAACTCCCTTTTAAAACATCTTTAAGCCTTTATTTAACATTAGTTCATAAAGTAGGCTTTAGGGACTTAATCCCTAATATCATATAGCTCAAAGGTTTCTAAGATGAGAATGACCTTTCATCATATAACCTACATTATGTGAGAATGACCTTTCACATAATTATACCATATTCATAACATAGTCTAGTTTAGAGTACAATTGAGGACACCTTTCAAGAGACTCACTTTCACTAGACTATCATAAACCTTATTCATTCATTCATGTGTGTGTGCGTACATATGTGAGAAAGCCTTTCACATAAACACCTTTATACAACACATATTCATACTTTGC